>WEKW01026392.1:0-18083 GCA_013389905.1 Sula dactylatra
CATGAGGGGCTGCTCTGCTTAGTGGTGCATGAGTGGAAAGGAAGGGAGAGGGAGGGAAGGGTGAAAGGAAAGAAGGCATGTTTTGGCATGTAAATGTGAGTGTTTAAAAAATTATTTTTTTTCTTCCGTCTGGTTACACACAAAATTTGACAGCACCCAAGTGTTTAATAATTATCTCTCCAAGAACTGAAATTTCTCTCTGGATGTCCCAAAAGTGCTTCAGCCAACAGTTGAGCAGAGACATCCATAGCCCACTCCATGAGGCTCTGCCAATAAAACATTGCTCTTTCCCATTGCACATGAAAGCTGAATCCTGGAGATCTCGTCTGGGCTGACACTACTAGTCAGCCTTGACTGAGGAGAGAGGAGTAAAAGCTTGTCTTAAAGAGCTAGCCAGAGATGCTGAGGCCACCCACTCAAACACAAGACACCCAGGCTGAGGTTCAGCTCCTCTGACTTAAGGTAGCTCTATTGCAGATCTTTATACTGCAAAAATTGCTAAGAACCCATTAGAGTTATTAGAGTAGAAAGTTATTCATGCAGAATAAAGCAGACATCTTTAGGACACCTTTAGACTTAAAGGCCTAAGGCCTCAGTGCGATTTCCTACACACAGGCAACTTAATGCCATTTAAATGCCATAATGTAACTAGCACCTCGAGCCCAGCAGATACGACACAGCACCCACGGACAGTCTTGCCTTCCTGAGGGGCAGCTGGAGGCCAAAGGACATACCTAGAGAATCTCACATCCTACCCAAATGCTGCCCAGGGGTAGGCTACTGCATCAAGCCTTTGATATCCACTCACTCTCACAGCTCTGTGGACACCTAGTTTAAACATAGGCACAGAAGTTAGAGTGAGCCGAATCCCACCCTAGTTTTAGTTCCCTCTTCTAGCAAGGAGCTTTGCATCCTGTATCCCCATAGCTGAGACCTGGTCGACGGAGCATTCTCCATACATTTTTTTAGCTTAGTTAAAAGCAAATACTGGGGCTAAAGGGCTCTTTTTTTTTTCCTGTTTCTGTTCTAACCATCTCCATTTCGCAAGCTTCAAGAAACACAATGTAAATTATTTAATTAAACAACTTTCTGACAGTTTAAAAAAGGATGTGTCATGTTTATTAACTGCTAATAAACTCTTCTTATTTAAGAAATTTTTTTAATATATGACATTTTTAAATCCAGCAAGACTATCTGCTCTGTGACCAGAAGCCATTACCCTTTGTCACCGTCAGTCTTTTTTGTCATCTACCTTGCTTTCCTATAAAGGGTCTCTTCTGATAGCTTTGTCTGCCCCTCCTTCTTCACTCATTTTGGCCCTTTGCTCTCCCGATTACCTTTTGGATTGATAATCCACCCTTCCTGTGGCAAACACAGAAGCTAGAATGGCAGTAGCTCACCCTGACACTATCTCATTTTTCTGCCCTCTTCCTTAGGCCTTGGCTAAAGAAAATGTTAACATAAGCAGTTAAGAATAGTCTTCATTTAAGCATAAGTCCCACAGAAGTCAAACACATGAGAAATTTGTCTCAGAACCGTGAATCGGATTAAAGGTTCGGATCTCATCCTGTTCTTTACTGTATTCTCATCCTCTTTATAGCTCCCTTTGTAGGTTGTGATTGGAGGAACAGCTCAATAATTTTCTTTCACGAAGACTGTGAATGCAGAACTCATATTTTCCCTAGATGAGCAGCACACATCTGCACTTACTCAGAACGAGGTTCTACCCACAGCTTCCTCTGGGTAAGCGTGCTCCTTGCACCGCAAGAGGACACGTATGGGAGAGCACTCAGAATAGCTGAGTTTGGTTTAGGACCACCAGGATGGCTCTGTAGTCAAGGGAAGCCTTTTTTTCCTCCAGAAGGCAAGTCAAAGCAGGAACCAACTGTCTGAAGAAGCAGACAGTGAGTTTCTTTAAAATACTCCCATGGGGTCTCTGAGTCCCCATGCATAAGAGATGTGTCCTCCAAAGCTCCCGAGAGCAGCGGGTTAGAGGGACAAGGCAGGCTGAGAGCCCTGCTCAGCTGTGAGGCCTGGTTAGTAGGCTGGCCACTTACCTTCTGTTCAAAAGGAAAAGTGAAACATCTTGGAGAAATGCAGCTTCTGTTCAGCCTCTAACTGACAGCACAACAGCTGTCTACTACAATCAAAATGCCTCTGATGATAAAAGTTCTGAAAACCTTTTGAGGAAAACACCTCAGCAGTCCTATCCCACCATAGAAGAAAATGGGTAACAGTGAGTTAACTTAGGGATATCCCTCCTCCAAATTCCCATGTCCATGTCATGAATGGTTAGATTATCCTTCAAGAGTTTATGAGTGACAGCACAACATTATATCATATTGACCTCCTCTATTCAGTACATAGCTACTTACAGCAGAAACTCATCAATTGGCCCTGTTGGCTGAAAAAGCCATTGTAAATCTTTGAAAGTTGCAGATTTGTATTTGAAAAAAATGCATTAGGACCCTGCAAGTGTCCCTTGTTCAGTCATTTTGACAGTTACATATTTTTCATTAGACTTCATATCATGCTGGTGAATGTTCTGGAGAAATAATGAGCTGTGATCTTGTTTTGCTGGAGCTCCTCTAGACCGTCCGGCTGAGTAAACAGGTGACAACTTGAGGGTGCAATAGGTTTTCACTTGACAGAATGTTTTTTTCATCAGAAGAATAGTCTGATGAGTCATTAGGGAATACAAGAATCGGGTCCAATAGGAGAAATTTCTTCAGTAATCTCTTCAACCTGCCTTGAGAAAGACAGGGAGAAAGAAAAAGAAAGGAATTAGGGACAAGGCTGAGAGGAGAACAAGCAACTTGTGCTTTGCTGTGAAACCCAATCCTCATTCGTAGTAATCCTCTGCAGGATTCCTTATTGCTGGGTAATAGGGATTGGTATTATCATACTCATCATTTAGATTGTGGAAGCCTGGGGAGGCTTCAGTGAACATAAGTGCTTTTGACTCCACTACTGTATAAATCTATACTTAAGTGTCCAGGCCTGGATACAGCTGAATAAGAATGGGGACTAAAACTGAGCATGAGTAAAATAAAGGGAAGAATAGCAATAGAAATCAACTAGTGTGTACAAATCACAGAAAGAATTCTTTACTGAAAATGGTGAAGTTTTAATAATATGCCAAAGATTTCCTTCATGTCAAGAGACCTTCCAATACCAAAAGCTGACCACAAAACTATTTCTGCATTCAAAATCCTTCTTTATACTTCAGTGGCAGTAGCAGAGAGGCAGAGAGAGCAGAAGAGCCCTCTAACATGGCTGAAGGGTGAGGTTTGAACTCCCAAGGAATTCTGCCAAGCCAAGATCCACCGTCAAACCTTGCTCCCATTAAAATCAATGGTAGCTATGACAGAATGAGAACAGGACCACAAATAATCATTCATCATTGTTTCCCATGTATGTACAGCTCCTTCCAGATGTTTCTAAGTGTGTTCAGGAAGTTGTCATTGTCATTTTTCATGTTCTGCCTTCTGAAATAGGAATAGTAAACAAAAATGATGCACTTGGCTGACATATATAGTGGGGACCAAAATTCACTGCAGTTCCTTTTGTTCCCCTGCCATCACCATTTCTCTGAATATTCTAGCAAATTTATTTCATGGCAGGATCATCCATTTGAACAGGAGGTTTGGGAAATATAGCAGAGAAAAATTTCTGAATGTAGAAAAGGAACAAAGAACAGAAACATGCAGCACTTGCAGTCAAAACTAAAGGGCTGTTTCAAATACCTCAACTCAGATCCCAAATATTGGCAGTGCACATCTCCCTCCCACCCCCAATATTACTAGCCTAAGCATAAGTCACTAACCCATGCTGTTAAAAGAATGTGGTGGATGAACGAGTACGAAGGCACTTGCTGCTGCTTCCAGAGTTCACAAACAGAAAAAGAGAAAAAGGAATTGGCTACAGATGACAGCGATCTCTGTGGATTTTGGCAAGCCTTGGACAGAGATCCAAGGCTGAACGTTCAGGTTCTGGTATCCCTATTGTTTGGGGTTTTTTTCTACATACAAACAGAGTTTGTTACAGATAGTTGTGCTTACAAAAATGGTGACACTATGACATTTTTCCTCTAAAAGAAAGCTGTAAGGAAATGATGAATTGATTCATACCAGCAGGATTATTCTGCAGGTCAGAGGACCAACTGGTCATGTTTTTTTTAATTTAACCTATAGAATCTACCAATTCTCTTTTTGGAAGCGTAGTGTGAAAGAATTCAGTGCAGATGTAGAGTCAGCCAGGCTGTATACCATGTGCACATGGGCAGACCCCACATACAGAACAACATTTCTATTGCTTTCTTTCACCCCTAACATCTTTAGCAGTGTCTCATCATCAGTTTTGTCGTTCTCTGTTGTCCAATTCATTGGAAGAAGGGTATCGCTGGCACATGGCTTTATCACAAAATTAAATCCTCAAGTCTCTCGGAGCAAAAATTTCATGCAAGAAAAGCAAGAGTATCTTGCTTATAGAGAAAAAAATTGGACTGGGAATGTATCGGATACAGGAGGTAAATGACAGCAATCCTCCCTATTAGCACATATAGTAGTGTTGTAGGTTCTGCAACACTATGCCAAAATTTACACCGAAATGGTTTCAAAATACTGGGCAGCATGGGAATGCTGGTAAAAAGAAAAAGGTAGGGCTAAGATAAACCTAGGCAGGGCAAGCTGATTGGGAAGAGATGCATTTTCTCTTTCTGTGATGTTTCCTGTGTTCAAGTATTATTCACAAACCTTGAAAGTTAGCAGTCTGCCATTCTCAGAGACAAAGGGAACCATGAGGAAAACAGGAAACCACACGTACATCTACAGGGTTTCTAATAGGGAGGGGAAAAGAGAATCAGGAAGTCTGGGTCTAATTCCACAGTTTCCCCTTACATTCTCTCAAACCTTGCACAAGTGGCTTCTCTTCTCCCTAGTCAGTTTTCTTCTTGGCAAAATTACATAAATGCTAATGACACACTTGGAAACTATTTTTACTTACTCCTTAAGAAAAGAACCAAAACAAAGGATACGGACTAGATGTTCTCCCATTGATGTCAATCCAAAATGAAAATATGTAGTTGTTCACACACATAAAGGTGATAAAAAAACGTTCTTTATGCTCAAATCTCTAGATTGTAGACTCTTTTAAAAAAAGAGGTTTTGGCATCTAGTGTGGACTTTTCCCAAAAGGGTGTGACAACAGAATCCTTCACTGAGGAATATTTATCCTCAAGCGCTGCCTTTGAAGCAAAATGAAATGAAATGTAATACATTCAGAGGACATCTAATGCATTTGTAGTGGCACTGAAAGTGAGAAAAAGAAGTCAGGAATTTTGCTTTGCTTTCTTCCCAGACCAAAGTGACATATTGCCCAACTCATACTGGTAACCAGTGGCACCGAAGATGTCCGCAGGATAGAAACAATTGGTATTTTTGTGACACCTTGTGGCAACTGGTATCATACTTCCTATTTTCTTCCAATTATAAAAACTATATTAACAAATCTGGACAGTTTGTGTTTTCCGTTGGAGAAGGTTAAAGAACTCTCTAATCCTTCTCCGATGTGGTCAGCACGATCGATCGCTCAGGCAATATGTCCAAAGTGTTAGGGGTACTCATCTAACGAAGTGTCTTGTTTGGTTGATTCTAATTGGGCTAAATCTAATCTCTACCTAAGACAGCTGTATTATCTTCACAAGAAACACCTTATTTAAACTGATATAAAGAAAATTTCCCTTCATCATTTTACATACCTTTCCATAGGAGCCATTCTGCATCAAATGGTTCCTGTGAATAAGTTCTCTCACCATAAATTCTGATAGAAGAGCAAAATGCATATGTATTTATTACAAATTGAAATAATTTTGACAGGAACTTTGGCTCTACTGGCATGTGAAAAAATAGTAAAAAATACAGAAGGAGACATAGACACTATGGGCTAAGAAGAACTGAAAGAAAGGATGACCTGAAATGCATCTTCTGGCTAACCTCACATTTCTGATTCACTTGCAGTATTTGCTTCCATCATTAGGATCTTTACTCGTCAAAGCAGTGAGTCTGCTTCCCCTTGATAAATAGTCATTGTTGCAGCAATTGCTACAGAAGATTTTGTTCCCTCTATCTTTCTATGAAATGTTTGTTTCAAAGTGCAGTTAAAGATAAAGTCACTCTCAAACCTAACTGCATGTACTGTAATTGCTTTCATCGTGGCTTTCTCCAGTGTCCATCAAAATGTTAACATATAGGTATTCTCGGAGATATTGCCTCACTGTGTTCTAGTGTGGCAGTGGTAGCCTCTGTTTGTAAATCTAGTGGGAAGAGAAGGGGCAGAGAAAGAGCTGTGTGAAACCCAAGCTGCCTTTTCCCTCTCCTGGCCACTTCCTACTCTTCCTGGGATGCTTAAGACAGTCAGCAGAGGGAAGAAAGCAATCCTTCTGCCTACTCAAGCCAGTGTTGTCTCTTTCTCTCCAAATGTGTCCAAGTCCAAGTGACTTTGGACTTTTGGAAGTTCTGCTGCTCTCTTGACACTGCAGACAAACCAAAGCACCCGCCAAAAAGCAGCCACAGGTATTTCTAACTTCTCAGGAGACCTTCCGGCTGAGATGGCAATGGCTGCTCTTTGGCTTCTTAAGAGCTTCACAAGACAAAACACATGCTGACATTTGTCCTGCCTCCAGCTACAGCAGCAACCAATGTCTCCTGTAGCTTGAGGGGCTCCCCATGACATTACTGGTTATGGTGGCCTGAGACAGAGAACTGTTATTTAACAACAGTTAAAGCTGTCTTGTAAAAATTGTTTTTTGTGCTGACTGGCCATTTATTTTGAAGCCTTTCTGAAGGACAGCTAGGATGGGTCCATCACAAATCATTGCTGTGATAGAAGGGGACAGCCTTGGCTCCTGTCGCTGCTGTGCTTGCTGCTGCCACAAGTGTAGTGGCTGACCTGGCTGCATCCGGTGGGGTTGACTCCTCTTCAGAAGGAACAAATCACAAACCAGAAAACTAAAAAACCAAAGCTAATGGCTGAGCCCTTTGTTGTACCAGAAGAACCTAGAGCTGAGCTCCATCCCCATGAATGCCTTAGCTAAGCACCCTTGGAACCTCTAACTGAAAATGTGTAAACATGGAAGTGGTGAAATGTGGCTTTTTTATGACTTGTCAGGAAGAGATGGTGTGGAAATTGTTAAGTAGAAACTGGTGAAGGAGGGATAATTTAGTTTACCTGCCACCTAAAAATGTAGCATTGGTTCTATATTACTAATATTTTATATTGTTCTCTGGGTTGAAAGACTGATTTCTGGGTTAGAGTAGAAAAGAAGAGAATATTTCAGTTGGAGGGAACCTACAACGATCATCTAGTCCAACTGCCTGAGCACTTCAGGGCTGACCAAAAGTTACAGCATGTTATTAAGGGCATTTCCAAATGTCTCTTAAACCCTGACAGGCTTGGGGCATCAACCACCCCTCTAGGAAGACTGCCCCAGTGTTCGACTACCCTCTCAGTAAAGAAATGGTTCCCAAGGTCCAGTCTGAACCTCCCCGGCCGCAGCTTTGAACCATTCCCACACACCTCCTTGCACTGGGTCCCAGGCAGAAGAGATCCACACCTCCCTCTCCACTTCCCCTCCTCAGGAAGCTGCAGAGAGCAATGAGGTCGCCCCTCAGCCTCCTTTTCTCCAATCTAGACAAACCCAAAGTCCTTAGCCGCTCCTCATAAGACATGCCTTCCAGCCTTTTCACCAGCTTTATTGCCCTCCTCTGTACTTATTCAAGTTCCTCAACATCCTTTTTAAATTATGGGGCCCAGAACTGCACACTGTACTCAAGTTGAGGCCGCACTAATGCTGAATACAGCAGGATAATTGCCTCTTTTGACTGGTTGGTTATGCTGTGTTTGATGCACCCCAGGGTGCAGTTTGCCCTCTTGGCTGCCAGGGCACACTGCTGACTCATATTGAGCCTGCTGTCAACCAGCACCCCCAGATCCCCTTCTGCAGGGCTGCTCTCCAGCCACTCCTGACCCACAATTTATACTTGTGTTCAGTGTTACTCTGTCCCAGGTGCAGAATCCGGCATTTGTTCTTGTTAAATTTCATGCCACTGATGATTGCCCAATGCTCCAGTCTACCCAAATTCCCCTGCAAGACCTCTTGTTCCTTGAGTGTCAACAGCACCTCCCAGTTTAGTATCATCAGTAAACTTCCTAGGGGTGCATTCAACTCCTGCATCCAGATTATTGATAAAAATATTGAACAGAACTGGCCCTAGAATTGAGCCCTAAGGAACACCACTGGTGACTGGCACCAAACAGATGTAGCCCCATTCACTACAACCTTTTGTATGTAAGAAGCTGAATTGTTAGTCATAGCCATCACTGTGAGACCTCATGCTGCGTGGACCTGGGCCACGGATAATCTGTAGGGAAAAATGACCTCTGGAATAGGACCTGTTAGTCTACAGATAACCACAGACTGCTGGAGTCAGTGTCCTTAGTCTACGGCATTGGCTGATGCTGTGCAAGGAGGAAAGGACCAGGTCTTGGTATGTTGCAACCCATTGTACTTCTAGGATGTTGGTCCCCACTGAGTCTTTGATGACAATGACTTCTGTGCCAGCTGCCAGAATATGACCTGCCATGTTCTGTTATGTTTTGAATTTGATAAGGTTTGTGGCTTTCTCTTGGGTATGTTTTCTTTAAGATGACAAATTACAGGATTACTGCCTAGGAGCTCAGCAGAGTATCCAGCACTTCACAAATGGGGACCACTACTGGTGGGGGTCTTCCACCAAAGGACTGTATTGCGAACACAGGAATCTCAAAATGCCCACTTCTGCCCACCTGAAACCCCTCCATCTTACTGAGATTTAACAAGTTATTCTCCATCTACAGAGTGCCTAACACAAACATTTTTTGGTTACAGGGCATACCTTCACCCTTGCAATTCATAACAGGCATTTACAAATCCTTTCGCCTACTGTAGGGTTCTATATGCTTTGTTTCTGTTCGGTTTTCTTTCTTTTTTGTTTTCTGTTTCTTCTTTTTTGGTAGTTGTTTAATTGTAAAATTTGGGAATTTTCAAACAAATTCAATCACTATGGCAGTAGGGCTATCCTAGGGATGAATATGCCAAATGAAAAGACTCCTGTAGGCTGCAGTTCCATTGGCTTCAATAGAACTATGTTAACATATAAACTTTTGGATTTGTGAACATGACCATCCTGCAGTGTCAGCACAGGAATATGTGTCCAAAATATACATATAAGTAATATTCTCCCTATCTTATTTCGATGCCAACCAAAATAATTCTGTTTGTGAAGTTTTCCTGAGTTAATGCCTTTGGGACCTGAAGTTCAAACCTAGTCAATAGGATCTGTAAGATAAATTTCAAATACAAATAAACATCATGCAAGCAGTTCTGCAAAGAGCACTGACTTTAGGAAGAGATTTGAAGGAATACATACAGTACTATTCAAAAGACAGACGTTCGCATGAAAGAAAATAAGAAAAAATCTAGTTTCATTAAAATCTCTTGCAGAATCTACTTGCACTTCTGTGAGGCCAAAACTCGCTGGTTAAGCTTCCGTTCATTTACTGGGGCTGTAATTTATCTCACAGGGAAGAGCAAAAGGACCAAAGTGTGAAGAGTAAGTGCAGTATTTAACTATGCTTGTCCAAGAGGACAAGTCCAAGATCATAATGCCACACAACCCTTGCAAATATCCACTTTTGGAAAGAGTAATCCACAGATGATCTTGGGTCCTGTTCTCACAAATCCCACACAGAAGTGAGTTAGGCAAAACCAAAGGCATAAGAGTGAACCTTTTTTCAGTACCACAAAGACATCACACAGATTATACATTTTAATTTTATTCAGGGAATTCTTAAAAAAGGTTCATACAGATCCTGCTACAGGAAAGCAGTGCAACTCTCCTATATCAACAGATTAAGTGGTAGAAATTATTATCAGGGTGCAACAAGGCACTTTCTGATGACTTTCTCTACAAAGTCAGGAACATCTAAGTGGTATGAGAAATTATAACAACTGAGAAATATAAGAAATTACGACAGAGGTGAGATATGAGGAGTTCTAACAATTACTATTAAAAAGCTGGAGGGAATTTATTTATCCTCTGTGTCTTTAAAATAATATTTTTAATACAAATATATCTGAAAATTACTGAGTAAATATATGATCTGAAGTTAGAATACAAATACAATAACATGCTTAAAAACTTTATAATATTAGACTGAAGTGAATCGAGCTTTTCTACTATACTTGGATCCCGATAAGCTTCACCTTCCTCGGTGGCTGCAGAAGAAAATGTAAAAATGCTCTGTAAAAGGTGATAAAAATGTTAACATTTTTAATTCATAAAATTACAGATTTTTTGCTTGAGAAGAATTGATGAAAATATCCAGTTCTTAATTTTCCCTTCATTAAATCTTACTAAAAAAATCTTTTAAAAAAAAGAAGATAAAAAGTATTCCACAATACCTCCTCCAAAAATAAATATAGTGATATTCCTCTGCAAAATAATCAGTTACCTCTACAGCATGACCAAGAAGACACAATCTCTGTGCTCCCTCTTCTGGCTCTGCAGCAGCATTGACATAAGCAAATCCTAACCGTGCTGACATCGGGCTGAGGCCTGTGCAAAACAGAGAGAACAAAGCATCTTACTGTTTCAGCTTCCTTAAAGAGAAAAATTAAAAGTTGCTTCAAACAGAAACTAAATTTGTTAAAAAAAAATTATTTCCAAACTTCCTGAAAGTTTTTTCCAAGACCTGACAGTTGAAAAATATAAAAATGCCTTGCACAATGGACAACAGCACTTTTTCAATATTTGTAATACTGCAGTGATTTTTAATAATCCAATCAGTACATTTTCCACTTGTGATTATTCTTTTCATTTACTACAAGTTCGATTATGATCTTAGATAGCTGAGCCATCTCAGAGGCAAAGGAGGTTCATACCATGGCTCAGGAATGCCTTACCTCCAGCACGGTATACCCTGCACAAACGCTGGCTCGGAAAAACAATTTTTCTCTACACTTGTTCAATTTAATGGGAAGGTGGGCTGGGCATAAGGGGTTGCAGGAAGGGCAAAATCAAGATCCTGCTTGCTTCCTCCTATGGTTTATGTACATCTGAAATATAAAGGATACTGTGTCTTCTATTTCTGCATAGGATTTGCATAGCAACATACACTAGACAGCGCCAACTCAAAATATGCCACTCCAGGAGTCAACAGGCCACGTGCTGTGCAATGTCACCCAAAACTGTAGGCTTAGGGCCAAAAATGGGTCAGAGCATTAGCTGGTGTGTAAGACGCACAGTAGACATGAGTTTGGAAATAACAGTTGGGATGGATGTACTTAAGTACTAGGAAGCCAGCCTGTCTTCCCCAGCAGTAAATCCCACAAAGAGCACGTGCTTCATGACGCAAAAGCTGACGCCACAGCACCATCATCAGCGACACAGCTGCCTCCAGCCTTGGCTAGGCTTATGGAGCCACCAAGGCAAGGGGGGCCTCAGAGCCGCCTCTGTCACAGCAGTTTGCCTGAGGGAATTGGGGAACATGGGCAGCTGCTTACCCCCATGTGCAGGCACAAATCCAGGCGTGGCGTGTCTCTGCCCCATAATCATTTGCTCGCGCAGACCAGAATGACGCAGTTGGCACTTGTTGACTGCATTACAAAGATTTCTGGAAGGTGAAGCTCTGCTGGTTGGTGTCATAGGGGCAGAGTTATGAGCTATGCATTTCCTGCTCCACTGCATTTTGGGAAGAAGATGATGTATTAATTACACCCTTTCCCAGTCATCCTTCCCACAGGCACAAGCAGGGACTAGGCTTAATTTTGCTGCCATTGGCAAAGTGGAGAAATCCTGTCCCTGCATTGGTACAAGCTACTGAGCAAGTACACAACAAGCTGTCCCTGCGTTAGTACAAGCTAACGAGGTTCTATAACACGAGCATCTTGTATTACAAAACCAACCGATTTTATTTTTTAAAACACAAGGCCATTTAGACATATACAATATAGACTTAGCATAGTGTGACTTCAGAAGTGCGATGTATGTTGTTAAATATCCGCTACTGGTAATGTCTCTATATTTAAACAATAATAAAAACCACAGAGTTTGTAGATTTGACTTTTGACTGTAACAACTTGTTCTGACCTTGGAATTCGAGCAAACCTGTTTAACAACTGTCAACGCCAGTTCAAAAAAGCAATGCTCAATTCTATTACTTGCAATCTCAGGCTAAATGCTACACACACCAGCTAGAAACACTTCAATCCCCTCTGGCTTTAGGACACTCTGCCAAAAGCCTTTTACAGAACCACAGGATGGTTGAGGTTGGAAGGGACCTCAGAGGTCATCCAGTCCAACACCTCTGCTCAGCAGGGCCACATAGAGCCCTTTTCTCCAGCTATATCCCCCATCTTCTCCTACAGCAACAGAAGCAGGAGAGACACAAAATCCCGTGGCTTAGGTCTGTTGTATCGAAAGTCCGTGGTCACAGAAGGTTGTCTAATGTCCACAGCATATTTCCTGATTAAGTTTTTGTGGTTTCAACATGCGAGGAAGACATTCAGGTCTTCAAGACCATCTGCTCTGAGAGCTTTTACAGGCCCCAGTTTTTAAGAGGCAATGGGTCAGTTTGATTCAATTCACTCTGCAGAAGTCAACGGTAAAAAAGGCAAAGGACTAAACATTCATATAAACATTGATCTCTTTGAGACAGTCAAGTAAGAGTAACGCTGACCTGCTGCTCTGTTGAAGCGCTAGTAGGTGTATTTACAGGGAAAGACAGAGGTGCCTCAGCTTTCAGATCCTCTGGAATTGATAGACATTTGCTATTTGTTGATGGACTGAAGGGGAATCTTCAGGTCTGGATCCATTCCATGACATTATCCTTAAAGCTCATATTGATGCCTCCTGAGATAAAACTCCCTATACAGTAGGCAAGGAGTATCAGGAGGAATATTGTTTGACCACTTCTACACAGTGCATCTACAGATGTACAGGCATACATCTATCCATATCTAAATAGCAACTAACAGCAAAACTCAGTGAAAGTACGTGAGGGACAGAAAGAGTTGATGTCTCAAACATTGTTGTAAAGTGGGATGTATCGAACTGCAGGTAGGAAACTGATGGACACAGGGCGTGGGGGGCACATCAGAGGATGCGCAGTCCCAGGTTCTGCCGTGCCTCACAGAGCAACTTGCTGAGGTCATACAAAGTTTATTTGAGGAAGAGGCTTATGACTGCCCAAAAGACCCCTTGCGACCACCCCTCACAATGGGGCCTGCGCAGAAGTTCATGAAACTTCTGGAACAAGAACCATATAAGTTCACCAGAGGCATAACTGAAGGCGGGGCTTAGACTTAAAAACACTACAATAAAGAGACTGGTGTGTGCCCACCACCAGGGGATTGTCACGTCTGTCGTCATCGGCGCTGGATCCAAGGGTGGTGATACCTCCCTATCTTTCCCTGTCTCTCTCCCTCTCCCTCCCTTTCTTTTCCTCTTCTTCTTTTACAAATATTCTTAATAAGAGTCCCCACTGTCAACACTTTTCCATGTTTTCAACTTCGAGTTGCCTTTTCAAGTTCAAGTTATTTCTGCATTGAAATAAAGTGTTTAATTGATCATTTGGTGTCGTTTCACCTTAATTTAGTCTTAGGGGATCATTAGAACCTTGGTAACTCTCCCTCCTCCTCTCAGGTTGGGACATGACAAAGTACAAACTGAAAATCCAAAAAACATACAAAAATATTTTTGTTCCATCAAGCCATCCTGATGTCATCCAGTTTCATCAGTGCTGGTGTTTTAGGCCGTGCTCTGATGCTAAGGGTCATGGTACGCTGCAAGGACACGGAACCCTTAATCTCTAGATCATCCACTCCAATACATCTGAGGCCCGTAATGCTTAAATGATTTGTCTGGGAGACACTAGAGGCCCAAGCCTGGAACTGGTGGATTATATCCACTATGCAAAACCAGAATCACATTTAACAATAGTAGAAAACTTGCAATCAGAGATGAATATTTAAATCCAATTGCAAATGCAATCGCATTTTCCTAAATAAAAAGATGAAGCATTAGAAGGATAGACTGAAGAATTTCATAATGCCATAGACCAGCCTGGCAGCTTCAAAAAAATTAAACACACATAAAACTAAAAACAAAGAAACCCCACACAAACAAATAAATAAAAAAGAATAATACTTAACATTTTTTTCTGCATGACATAAACGCTGACTGATGAAGGTAGGATAGGTTTGGCAAAAAGATGGATGTGGCCAAAAGTTATTCTCTTCTACAACTACTTTTTGTATTAAAAAATTAGAGGGACAAATCTGAGTTGAAAAGAGATCTATGGACATTTAAGCAAATGTCAGCTTTTGAAGAAAAATCTTCCAACACTTAAATATTGCAGCTTTACACATTGACAAAGATTGTTTATGAGCACAAGTCTAATGGCTGTGGAGAAGCATCAGCGGAAACAAAATCTCAGAAATCTCAGGAAGGATTGATATCTCTGTCTTGCCTGGCAACATTCAGCTCTCACTTGAGCAGGAGAAACAATAAAAATGTGAGTAAATACAACCCATTATTTTTTGGCGTCAAAGGTCACTAAATTGAGTTAGATAAGACTATAGCAAACTAAGCGCACACCGAACCTATGAACTTTGGGAGTTGTTATATATTAAAACATCTACACTACTCTGAAGAACTTAACAAATTTTTCGTAAGCCAAAAGGGCTGTTAGGAGTCTGTAATTCTGATGCATGAATAAATAAGGGAACTAGATTTGTATTATTTTATTAACATAAAAAATTATTTATATTTTGAGACTATTGATGTTAAAATGCGCTTTTTATATTAATAAACAGAATACATATCTCCATTTTTGTATTTTTGAGATTTCTATTCTTTGGTTCCTATTAAATATTTGGTATCCATAGATCTGTTCATGATACACAATATAACTATCATTTAGCAACAGGAATTGTTAAATTGTTGAAACCTAAGGAGAGCATGTTCAATTCTTCTTTTGCTGCTTTCCAATCTTTTCAAAGATTCATTTTTTTAACTTGTTATCCTCTTCAGGGCTTTAATCGTACAGGTAGGGGTGGAATTTAGGGTATGCTTTATTTTCCCTTGGACAGTTCATGAATTTTGTATTGAAAAGCTACAGGAGAAATAGAAACTTATTTGCCTCACAGAAATATGACATCGTAGAAGTTAATAATTACTTTGACCCTTTGCACAGATTCTCTGTTACGTTGCATTAAATGAAACATAATCTTCAGGACATTTTTCAGCTAAAGTACTGATTTAATGTGTGAGTAAAGTTTGATTTAAGTAAAGACTAGTCCTCATTTTGTGTTTTTAATTGTTATTAAGAACCTAAAGATGTTGCGTCTTCAGTAGAAACCACCTTATGTATAGAAGCCACTGTATATTTCAGAGGAAACGGTTTCCTCAGATCTAATAAATAGTTTTACTTTGTATTCCTCTAATTCCTGCTGTGAAATGAAATGAAAATTGTCTGAAAGATTGCCTTGCAGTCACTTCTGAAGACATGGGATCTAAATCTTTATAAGGCCTTAAGATTTCAAGTCTGCAAACTCTAGAACTGGAAATGTCAGCAGCTTTTATTTGTTTATTTATTTATAGATTTATTTATTATAGTTACTCTAGAGGAATATTGCCATGGAAGTGTGGTAACAGCATACTTTTCTCAACAGAGTAATGTTCAAAAATTACCACATGCAGACAAGTCTTATCCAGTGCATAAAATGCATTTGTGAAATCCTTTTGCTGATCACAAATTTTATTTACGTACAGCACTGTGGCTCTGAATGGCTGGAAAGCAGTTTAGAAAATGAAATATCAAACACAGAGAAGTTGCTACCATGGTTATATCCATACATTTTCATGTAGGGAAGCCTTAGAGGCTGTGTTTTTTTGCTGGCCGTTGTATATTCAAGGATCAAAGGTAGTTACCAAGATGAGAGTGAAGTGGACTGACACAGTGCTTGCCTGAATTATTTCCACTAGACACTGGCTTTTTCAAAGGATTAAGGGCCAGATCCAAAACCAAATTTAGATTCTTATCACAATGCCTAATTTCTATGTTCCTGTCCCTTCAAAGACCCATCAGAATCCCAAGCTCAGTGACCCTTTTTACGTGTTCTGGGGGAGTTAACTTCCAAGTTGGTGACTGTGAACCAAGGATTTTTTAGATGTCTACAACAGTCTCCAGAGATTTTCAGGCTCTGGTGATTTTCTGCCTACTGACTGGATGTGCTGTTCACTCTCCACTATGCAAGGAAACTAAAGTGTATACTGTAATTGGGAAAGTCCTCACTGAAGCACCTAGCAAGCTGGCAGTTTATTTGGTTGGCTTGCTACACTGTCCAGTTTTCAACAGACTTTCAAGGATGATAATCAAGCCACAGATAATCACGTACAGGCAGCCTTAGCCTCCTCCAGCTCTTATTTGGCTGTCTTAGATACTGGATTTCTTGGCAGTCTCTCTGCTGAGGTCAAGTGCTTCTCAGGGGCATGGAGAACTGCCAATAACCCTTGCCCCGTTACAGATGCAGCAAAGTTGAGCTTTTTCAAACAGAAGTAAGTACTAGCAGTCCATGGTGGGTTCCCATGGGCAGGATGAAGCTGGAGACGAATCTTGAAGAAGTTCCCATGCCGGGACAACAGGCAGGCATCCACATTATATCAAAATATGTCTTCTCACCTTCACCCCTGCTCTCTAGGGCTCCCTCTGCTGTTATCCCAACTCTGAGTGACAAAGGTAGGACTTCAGGATGCTCATAAATTGACAGGTCAGCCAAGACCACGGCCGCAGTCTGATTGAACCTGATTATGTGAAGTTGCTCTCTGTGTGAGAAAATCAGGCAGGCAGCTCAAGAGTCATCTACTCTGCCCCAAGAAAGGCAGAGCAAATGATTTCTTTGAAATACTCACCTTTGTTAAGCAACTGTGCAAGACACCTCACTCAGCGGCTCAGGTGAGATGCTGGTCTTTTGGAATCCCACCAAACTGCCTGAGGTAAATTCACTGCAGACATTTTCTTTCAGCACTTGGTTGATCCAGAGTACTGGCAAAAGCAGCAGCATACGTTAACTTTTCACAGGAAGGCCCTGCGCTGGTGGGCACCAGTTTTTGGGGGGCCAGGCTGTGCCCCCCCATCGCCGTTGCCTCTGGGGGTGACTGAGCAGCTGGGTGGGCTCAGCTCCTCCTTCAGGTCCACTTGCAGGGCCTGAACCAGCCTGGGAACCGCCATGTGCAGGTCAGTGTCGGCAGCCACCAGCCCACAGCAGTGCCCCATCCCACCCCACACAGGGCCGACGTCAGAAAGGCACGGAACTTTGCTGCCACCTCCCATGTTTTCAGAGAAATTTTTTACTCCGAGCTTTTTTAAAAAGAAAAAAATATTTATTTTTATTTTTTCTGTCAGTTGCAAACACTTATGGAAGTTTGCATCATGGTGGAGGGAGCACTCACTGTGCCTCCTTTCCCGCTTCTCCAGGGCGCGTTTCCTTATTGGAGCACACTCCTGGCTACCTGGGAGGCCAGGGGACCGCTCTCCCTTCTATGGGAGGGTGGCAACAGACTGCTCCTGGCTGCTCCTGGCTGCTCCCACCCAGCCACAACAATGGCGGCCACAGGCTGCACCCCAGCAATGCTCCCTTCCCTTCCCTTCCTTTCTTTTCCCTTCCCTTCCTGTCCCTTCCTTTCTCTTCCCCTCCCCCTCCTTTCCTGTCCCCTTCCCTTTCCTTTCCCTTCCTTTCTCTTCCCTTCCCTTCCTCTTCCCTTCCCCTCCTCCTCCTTCCCTTTCCTATCCTTTCCCCTCCTTTCCTTTCCCTTCCCTTCTCTTCCTTCCCCTCTCCCTTCCCTTTCCCTCCCCATCCTTTCCTTTCCCTCCCCCTTCCCATCCTTTCCCCTCCTTTCCTTTCCCTTCCCTTCTTTTCCTCCCTTCTCTTCCTTCCCTTCCCTTTTCTTTTCCCTTCCCTTTTCCCTTCCCCCTCCCTCCCT
>WEKW01026393.1:0-36175 GCA_013389905.1 Sula dactylatra
TTGCGGTAACGAGCAGAGAGATCCCAGAAAGGCAAGGCTCAAGGGCAGTCACGTATGGGCATGCAGTGAGGGAGCAATTGGCTGACAGGTTGGGCTCAAAGGGTCATAGTAAAGGGGGTTACACTGGGCTGGCGGCCAGTCACTAGAGGCATTCCACTGGGACCTATCTTAGGGCCAGTACTCTTTAATATCTTCATGAATGACTTGGATACAGGACTGGAAGGAATACTAATTGAGATTGCTGATGACACAAAATTGGGAGGAGCTGTTGACACTCCCGAGGGCAGGGAGGCCCTGCAGANTGCCCTGGCAGCCGAGAGGGCCAGCCGTGCCCTGGGGTGCATCGAGCGCTGCATCGCAGCCGGCCGAGGGACGGGATTGTCCCGCTCTGCTCCGCGCTGGGGCGGCCTCACCTCGAGCGCTGGGGGCAGGTTTGGGCACCACAGGACATCAAGGGTATAAAGCTGCTACTGGAGAGTGTCCAGAGGAGGGCCACGAGGTTGGTGAAGGATTTAGAGGGGAAACCGTACGAGGAGCGGCTGAAGTCACTGGGTTTGTCCAGCCGGGAGAAGAGGAGGCTGAGGGCAGAGCTCATGGCGGTCTGCAGCTTCCTCCCAAGGGGAGGAGGAGGAGGGGCAGGGCTGATCTCTTCTCTCTGCTGACCAACGACAGGACCCGAGGGAATGGCAGGAAGATGTGCCAGGGGAGGGTTAGGTTGGGTATCAGGAGAAGGTTCTTCCCCCAGAGGGTGGTGGAGCCCTGGAACAGGCTCCCCAGGGAGGCATCACGGCGCCAAGGCCGGCGATATTCCAGAAGCACTTGGACAAGGTCCTCGGAGCCATGGTGTGAATTTGGGGCTGTCCTGTGCAGGGACAGGAGCTGGGCTCGATGGTCCTTGTGGGTCCCTTCCAGCTCAGGACATTCTGTTCTATTTCAAAACCTATATTCTTTCTTTGGAGCAAGTTAAGTGAGTTGGGCTTCAGGGACTGAAGTCTGAGCTTGCTGTCACACATCTCTTCAACCAGTCTCCTTTGCTTTTGGGAGTGCTAAGTTTTGCTCTTTTTTTTTTGCTGGAACATTAGAGAAAAGAAAAAGAACATGTTTTTTCAAGAGTTGTTTATCAATTCAATTCTTTTTCTTTGATTTTTTTGCCAAACAGTCAACATATTCAGACATAACTTAAACCTCTCTGGGCACAAAAGGCAGGGACTAACCTGCGCTCTAATGGCAGTTCCTTTTCTGGGCAAAGATGATGTTTGGGGTGAATGTTCTCCTGGTGTTTAAAAACCAAACTGGAAAAGCCCCATGCACAGGACCAGTGTTTTAGTGAAATGTAACTTGTTCTCTAATGTTAGGGGAAATACAATTTGGTTTATTCTGTGACTTGGTCACCCTGGCAGTGATGGGTTTGCCAGCAACTAAAGATCCATTGCCCAGAGCAGCAAACAGAGTAGACAAGCTGCAGCAGCTGAACACCTGCTCCATTTGGATAAAAAGGTGCATCCTGTGTTTCTGTGCTGATATACCAGCCTCATGGTGAGCTGGCCTCTTCTGAACACCCAAATCTGGGGGTCGTATCAAGTAATGAAGACTCAAAAGCAATTTTCTAATCCTACCACATGCAATGGTTGCTGAAACGGAGCTCCATGTGCAAAGTTGTAATCACTGAGGATCACGATTTAATTTTTTCAATGGAAAGAAATGGTTTGTCAAATTATGGGAAGCTTTAGGATAAGCTCGTTCTTCTGTCAATAGATCCCATCACCAGGAGCCAATGAAAAACTGCAGATAGTGGGTTTCAGATGTATTGTTATACACAGAATGAAGAAGTTGTGGGATTCAGCACCAGAAAAATCTCAGAACAAATATTTAGCACCATTAAAGTCAAGAACAACAGAAATGGGGGAGGATGGAAAATAATAACTTTTAGGGTGCAAAGTGACTTTCTGATAGGGCTACAGAGATGCTTTCTCAGATGAGAAAACCTGAAGCGTATTTGATGACCAGAAGGAAGGTTTAAAGCAGATCAGTCAGCCCCTGTCCTGGGCACTGCACAGCTCAACAGGGATTTGGCATCATCATTCCCTTCAATCTTGATGACGAATTCCTAGGGGAAGGATTTTGCTGGAGAAACATAAGGGCTTGGTCTTTCCTGAGCTGGAGTGGTAGTGGCTCATGCCAATGGCTCCAGAGATAAGGGTTCTCTCCCTCCAGGACCTGGCTCTTGGCTCTGATCCCCAAGGGCAGGTCTTCTGCAATGAGGCAGCTGGCAGCACAGCCAGATTTCAGCCCTCTCCTATTGCACTGAGCTTCCCTGTGTTGGTGACAGCATGACTCCGTAGCTCTACCTCTTTCCTGAGCCCTTTCCACCCAGGCTCCCTTCAGTCTTTATCATTAGGGTTTTCAGAGCCCTCTGGGGAACGTCAGACCCTTGGAGTTTGGAGGCAGATGTGGTGTGGCCCAACTATCATCACTTAACGTGCGTCCAGCCTCATGCCCTGGGATGGGAGAAAGAAATCAGGGTACAAACAGCCTGGCGTGTTCGTCATGTTGGTAAAGACGGGGATGGCTCTGGAGGCAGAGAAGCTGGGGATGTCCAGGCTCAGGATGCCACTGAAGTGGGTGTAGCCAGGCTCAGGCCAACAGTGTGATTGCTGACCTAGATGTTTCCAACCTTTGCAGAGAAATGGAAGGAACAAGACATGCTGGATTCTGGAAAAATCTGCCCTTTGCCCCCCAAAGGAAGCAGGGAACCGTGAGGAAACTCAAAACCAAGCTGCAAAGAGCTTGAAACACAACTCTTGCTGCATCCCCACCGTGGCAGAGAAGGTGGCTGAGGGGAGGGCAGGGAGCGGGCAGTGCCTACAGCACGCAGTGGGGTGCAGGCTGGGTGCCCAGGTTGGGTGCCTGGGCTGGGTGGCAGAGGGTGGCCGCTCTGTTGTAGCTCTGCTTGGCAGCAGAGGGCACCAAATGATGCAGAGATTCCTGCCGTGTTCTCCAAAAGCAGATGAAGAGCAGCTGGAAGGACAGATCTGGAGGCCTTTAGTTCTGGTTTGCCTGTTTCTGATGCAGCTGTGGCTGGGTTAGGATTCCTGTTCAGGAAAATCCCCAAAGAGTTACACTTGTGTCCAGAAAAATATAAGATTTCAGTGTCTCTTTTTTCGATGTCCGAGTAAGGCTGGATTTGACTCCCTGCTGGCAGAGGCTCTACTTGGGCTCATGATGAGCCTGGGTGATGCAGAAGCATTAAATGCCTCTCACGGAGCACCAAAATAAAGAACCCGACAGCCCCAGATGGGCTGGTTGGTGGGTGGAGGACAGCTGGTGGTTGAAGTGGTTGTGGTTGACTGCAAAGGCAGAAGAGTTGGTGGTGACCTTGACCCCCTCCCCGTGCAGAGTTGGGCCATGGCTGAGGCGGTGCAGGACTGGTGACAGGAACGATTTACTCTTTGCTGCTCCCAGTGCTTGGCAGCAATTCGTGTGTGAAGAGACATCCCCTCTAAAGGCTACATGAGATGCACTGGAGGCAACTCATAGGGTTCCCTGAGCAATCTAGGTCATGAACAATGGGAGATGGGCACCTCCAAAAGCTGTCTAGGCTCAAATGGACTCTGAGTGGCAAACAAATAAATCCCTGCGTGTGGACCCCTGAGGAGTGCAATGGCCCCAAGGCCGGCAGACTTGCAAATTATACGCTCAAGCCTGATGGCCAGGTGCCTGGAAGTCTCAGTGGGAACCGTATAAGATTAGGCAACAACACTTAGGATGCACTTTGCTGTCACAGGGCTTGCCCCCGGGCCAAACAGGACCGAACGCAAATTTTCAGGCTTTCTGTATGGCAAAGGGCTTCACTGACTAAGCTCAGGAACCACCTTTACTTTATCTGTGCAGGCTTGAAAAGCTCAGCCTGAAAAAAAATCACCTTATTGAGCTATACCTTATCTTAGTAACTGCAGACTAAGGAAGCAAACTTGTTTTCCAGTCCCTGTTCCTGGTCTTTGCTGTCCCTCCCATAAAGGCATTATCATACATCACACAGTTGCTCTATCAAAACTATCAGACAAAAGGCACAAAGGCAGAGAGGAGGGAGGTCTCGTTTAAGGCTCCTGAGGTGTCAAACTCCTATGATTTGATGTAAGAATATTTGATTAAGTTATCAAGGAAGCCCCCGGAGACGTAGGCTGAGCCTTGCTGAGCCCCTTTTGCTGGGGTCGGACCTCCGGGCGGTCAGGCCAGCTCTCTCTACCTGCCACACAGAAAACATTGTCTTGAAAACATATAGCATCACATTAAAAGAAAAAATAACAGCACTATCATTTTTTTTTTTCTCCTTCCATTGGGAAACGCTCCAAATTTAATTTGACTCCTGGGCTGAGAAGGAACATTTGGCCAAGCCTACAAATGAACTTGGCCAGATAATAAACAAAAGGTGAAATGTGACGAAGGATCAGGATTGCGCAGATCAACTTTGCACGTGAAGGGTCTGGTTTTTTTTTTAACCTTGCTCTCTAGTCTTACACTGCCACCATCCACTTCAGAGCCCAAGGAGCTGCAAACAACATCAGCTGCTCTAACAAGGTCCTGCTTCAATAGGCGACTCTGGAAGGTTTCCATTTCACTTCCCTTTCTGGATTACAGCTTCATTTCCTCAGGGTAGTAAGACTTCAAACTGACCTAAGCTGCTTCAGAAGCTGGCTCTGTAGCGGAACACTCCTTACCGAAAATGTTTGACTCCTTTCTGCCAGCTTTGTCCTAGGCCACGAGGGCTCTGTTGATCCAGAACAGCTCAGCTGGTGTGCACACGTGAAATTTGGTACTTGGTGTAATTTGAACACTTACCCATTTTCAGTCATTTTTTGCTCACAGTGCGTATTGGATATCGGCCTTTGAGTCTTTCACCTAATAAAGTAACGGTGTGATGTATCATAATGACCAGCTGAAATAATCTCTTACACAAATTAAGGATGCTAGTAAACAGATAATGGTCTTATCCTTCGGTGTTAACCAAAAAATACCCATTTATCACATTTTTGAATGCTGGGTACACTTTATCATTTAACTGGCTACTTTTCTGTTGCTTCCTTCATTGCAAAGAATGAATTTGAGGACAACTTAGTTTATCCTCTACTCAGTCCTTACAGTTTAATGTGAACTGTTACCTAACTGTGCTCCAGCCCTTCCACATCCATGGAGACTGCTTCTCAAACAAGCCTTGGAAATATCAATCTCCCTTTGGAAAATCAAGTCCCCTTTCTTGCAGTAACATTGGGTTTTGACCTGGTTATCAGACACACTATGAACAAATTGTCCTTGATTAAAACACAGGGTACTTATTAGGACTCATATGACTCATATTTATTATACAACAGTCATTGTATAATATCACAGCACTTCTGTAACAGCTGGGTGACCTTGCCCAGGCGTCTGCGGCCTCCTTCACATTCCTCTCCCCTCAGCGCCTCCATCGTGTCTCATCTGGCAACGCAGAGCTTTTCCGAATCCTAACACAACCCTTAGCCCTGGTCACATCTGTGTGAATGTGGAAGTACGGGTGAAAAACCAGAAGCTGGCTTCGTGTAGAGGGTGACAGGATCAGAGTTTCCTCCGTCTCATGCCACTCAGGAGCTTTCCCGTGTCACGCAAGGAAGAGCTAATGGAGGTATTCAAGACAGATTTGCTTTTATCTCCTGGTTCCAGCTATGCCACCTGAAAAAAATGCCATTATATGAATTTTTGGCATGTTGCTGAGGTCTGTGCACACTGCCCCGGTGCAGCGATATCTCAGCCCACAGCTAAGCACTCTGTACCCATTATCTCACCTCTTCTGCCTCTCTGTCTCCTCTTCTCTTGCGCTTCCATCAACTCCATTCTCCCATCTCCAGCTCTGCTACACCTTTACTGGACTTACCTCTCCATGTTCACTTTGCTGCCATTCCTTTACCTGTCAATGAAATTTTAATTTAATTTTTGTTTCTCACAGGGCTGGACTTATCAGGATTATGGCAAACAGAATTCCAAGTCACCTGAAACAACAGGCGTTTGAGTGCTTGTAACACCAGCTGCTACTCAGCACAAGACGACCTGCAGAGAACAACGTGGCTTTGCAGTGGCTCTCCCTACTCTTAGACCTCCGCAAAACATGAACTGCAGGAGGAGGCTGCCTGCGTGGGAGGCCCCGGCTGCAAGGTGCTGATGAGGTCGCAACAAGGCAGCAACTGCTTCAAATCTCACTGTAAATCCAACCCAAACCCGCTATGCCTGAATTTCAATCAGCTGCCTGCTCTGTACGCAATGCTAGGCTTTGTTGTAATGCTCTCCTTTTAACTCTTGTCACAATGATTAATCTCGCCTAATCTTTGTCTGTGGCTCTATGGCTTTCCGCTTTTCTGAACGAGCCGGTGAAGACAAAAGTGTCCACGCAGCAGCTGCTGCTCGGGGCTCACGTGGAGACTTTGAATCAACGTACGGAAGATCCACAGAGCTGCCCTCACCGCTCCAAACCTTGACGGCCCTGATGGCAGGCAGGGCAACAGGGGTGAATGCATGCTCGCCGGCAGCCGGGAGGAGCAGCTCCTGCTTTACCAACCCTGGGCTAACGGGTGAAGCTGATACATCTGTTGCTTGCAGTGCTCAAGCTAATGCTGGAACAGGGCAACGCTGCTGGACATACACAGGTTAATTGCTGCGGTGTTGGAAGACCGGAGTCAGGATGCATCAATAATAACACAAAACAATTTAGCAGACTGACAATTCTTCCAGGAAGGCATAAAAGGAAAACGCAGACTCAGTTATAAGGGAGGCAGCTGGGGGAAGGCACCAGAGTGTCAGGGCAGGGCTGGCGTGACACAAACATGGAGTATCATAGAATCATAGAATGGTTTGGTTGAAAGGGACTTTTAGAGGTCATCCAGTCCAAGCCCCCTGCAGTGAGCAGGGACATCTTCAACTAGACCAGGTTTTTCAGAGCCCCGTCCAACCTGACCTTGAACGTCTTTAGGGACGGGGCCTCCACAACCTCTCTGGGTAACCTGTTCCAGCACTTCACCACCCTCATTGTAAAACATTTCTTCCTTATATCCAGTCTAAATCTACCCTCCTTTAGTTTAAAACCATTCCCCCTTGTCCTGTTGCAACAGGCCTTGCCAATCCTCCGCAGGGCTGCTCTCAATCCCTTCATCCCCCAGCCTGTATTGGTACTGGGGGGGTTTGCCCCGACCCAGGTGCAGGACCTTGCAGTTGGCCTCGTTGAACCTCATGAGGTTCTCACAGGCCCCCCTCTCCAGCTTGTCCAGGTCTCTTTGGCTGACATCCCATCCTTCTGGCGTGTCAGCCGCACCGCTCAGCTTCGTGTCATCTGCAAACTTGCTGAGGGTGCACACAATCTCACTGTCTGTGTCATTGATGAAAATGTTGGACACAACAGGCCTTGTCCCCATCCTTCCTATAGTCCCCTTTGTTGGACAGCGGAGCTGGGGAAGGGTCTGGAGAACAAGTGTGCTGGGGAGCGGCTGAGGGAGCTGGGGGGGTTTGGTCTGGAGAAGAGGAGGCTGAGGGGAGACCTTATCGCTCTCTGCAACTGTCTGAGAGGAGGTTGTGGTGAGGGGGGGGTCGGTCTCTTCTCACAAGTCACAGTGATGGGATGACAGGAAATGGCCTCAAGCTGCACCAGGGGAGGTTTAGGTTGGATATTAGGAAAAATGTCTTCACTGCAAGAGTGGTCAGGCACTGGAACAGGCTGCCCAGAGAGGTGGTGGAGTCACCATCCCTGGGGGGGTTCAAACAACGTGTAGCCGTGACACTTGGGGACATGGTTTAGGAGGCCTGGAGGTGTCGGGTTGGTGGTTGGGCTTGATGGTCCTTGAGGTCTTTTCCAACCTTAATGATTCTGTGATTCTATGGTTCCATGTTAAACAGCACTGCTCCCAGCACGGACCCCTGAGGGACACCCCTTGTCACTGGTCCCCATCTGGGCATCGAGCCGTTGACCACTACCCTCTGGATGCAACCATCCAAGGATATAAAGGCTCAAGCAGGCCATAGCGCGAGGAGAGCTACACTGGCAGGCGAAGACATGGTATTTATTTTTAAAAAGCACAGGGTTTATAAAACCCAGCCTCTCTGCAGGGGCACGGCTGCCCTCACAGGGAAGCCCCGAGCCTCGCCACCACAAGATGGCGGCGGCGGGATGTACCACCTGCCTCCCCCCCCACCCCGCCCCGGGAAGGGAAGCCGCTCCCCCCCCCCGCCCCAACCTCGCGGTGGCACCGCCCACTTCCGCTCCCGCGCCGGAAGCCGGAAGCGTGCGGCGGAGGGAGGGCCCCGGTTGCGCGGCGGTGAGTCCCGTGGCGGCGGAGCCGGTAACGGGGCTGCTCCACTGGTGCTTCGCGAGGGGAGGCGGACCCGGTCCCTTCACTGTCCCCTCCGGTAGGCGATTGATTGCAGCCGTTACCCTCCGGGACGCGCGGGTGGCGGGGGCTCCGCCGGGCCGGGCCTTGTGCCGACCCGCCCGCTCCGTAGGCCGCAGCCTCCCGGTTGCCGCCCGCCCCCCGCGCCACCCACGACGGGCCCGGTGTTGGCGGAGCAGCCTCCGTGTGTCCTGCTTGGAGAGCGGCGCCGGCCGGGCCTCGCTCCGCGCTGCCGCGGGGCGGAGGCCTTGAACCGGCACCCCCTGAGCTGGCGAGGGGCTTTCCCTAACCGGGGACAAAGCACCGAGGCGATGACCGGGGTGCGGCGGCCCCTCGCCGGTGCCCCCTCCCTTTCCGAGCCTCGGGAGCCAGTGCCTTGCCCCCTCGGAGAGGCAAAGTGTCGCCTTGTTCACCGTGTCTTACCGGAACGCTGCTAAAAACCGGTGAGATCCGTGAGGTGGGAGCCCCTGCCCCGTGCTGGTGCCCGGCCGGAGCCGGGGTAGCGATCGGTTCTTTCCGTCCTCCCTCCTGGGAGCTGTTCGGAAAATTCCCAGGGACCATCCGCGACCTCTGCGCCCGCATGGCTGCAGGGATCGAGCTTTCGGGCTACGGACTTGGTGAAGGGTTTAGAGGGGAAACCGTACGAGGAGCGGCTGAAGACACTGGGTTTGTCCAGCCGGGAGAAGAGGAGGCTGAGGGCAGAGCTCATGGCGGTCTGCAGCTTCCTCCCAAGGGGAGGAGGAGGAGGGGCAGGGCTGATCTCTTCTCTCTGGTGACCAACGACAGGACCCGAGGGAATGGCAGGAAGATGTGCCAGGGGAGGGTTAGGTTGGGTATCAGGAGAAGGTTCTTCCCCCAGAGGGTGGTGGAGCCCTGGAACAGGCTCCCCAGGGAGGCATCAGGGCGCCAAGGCTGGCGATATTCCAGAAGCACTTGGACAAGGTCCTCGGAGCCATGGTGTGAATTTGGGGCTGTCCTGTGCAGGGCCAGGAGCTGGACTTGATGGTCCTTTTGGGTCCCTTCTGGCTCAGGACTTTCCATGATTCTATGATTCTTTCCACTTGCCACTATTCCTAATTTTTTCTCTCATTAATAACAAAAAAAACCCCATAAGTTTATTTCTGCTTGCAGAGTGATGACGTTACTTACATATGCATGTAGTCAGGGAGCTAATTTCCCAGCTTTTACATGGCTGTTACTCAGGACGGGTTTAACTGGATCCTGGGTGAAGAGATTTGGTAACCCTGAGCCTTACCTTGTCATTCTGTGTTACGTACAGAGGCTGACGCAACATTCCCAGAGCGATATCGTTGGGATGTTTCACCCGGCTGAAAGGTAGAAGAGCCACGAGCAATTAGGACGACGCTGAAATCCCCATCGGCTGTTTGGTATGTCCCTTTCCCTCTCAGTGGGAGGGAGAAATGAGGTGAAATACACGCTGCTCCCATGTTTCTCACCTGTTTTTTAGTGCATTCCCGCACTATTACATTTCACATCTTAGAATCTGTGACGTGAACATCTGATAGTTGCTAAATATTATCACACAGCCCGGATTATTTCCAATAAGTCGTGCACATCTTGCAGAAAACCTAATATTTCCCTGATTTTAGTAACATTTCACCAATTTTTACAATCGCAGGCTCCACCACCTGAGTGACACCATCGCTTAGTGTTTTCTAAGGGAAGCAGCAATAAGTGAGGGAAACAATGGCACCGCGTAGCGAGAAAGGGAAACGCCTAGAAAGAAAAAGCATCAAATGAGACAGGAGCCGAGGAACTGGAGGGGTTGTGAGGCGCGGGAAGGCGCGGTTGGCAACTGTGGCCCCGCTGGTGACCGTGGGCATGGCTGGATGCGAGCAGATCCGGGAGGTTTGCTCGGCAGGACGGGAATCTGGAATGGGACGGTGCGGTGAAAGCCAGCTGGAGTTTGAGAGTCAGGGTGATGTCGCCCTGCTATCGAGTGGCTGTGAGTAGGCGTTCCCTTGACAGAACCGTCTGGCACACGCAAGTAATCCTTCCAAATACACTGTGAAAAGGAAAAAAAGTCAGTTGCCAAAGCAGGAAGGAGTAGAAATGTTCTGTTTTCTTTCTCGCTCTGCCCTCGGTCTCGCTGATAATTTATAGCGCAGGGGAACCTCTCTGGCGTAGCTGTTTCAAGCAGTTTAGCAAAGCTGGTTTTAAATCCCTAATAGGATTAGTACCTGTTTGCAGTTGGCTTTAGAAAAACCTCGTCTTTATTTGACTTCCTTTCCCCATCCTAGGAGTCTGCAGCTCCTCTGGGAGGATGGACACCCTGAGGAACCGGACAGTGGAGGAGCTCCAGGAGCTGCAGGAAAATGCAGAGGAGATCGAGCGTCTGGCCCTGGAGTCCCAGGAGGTACGTGGGGACGGCGTGATGCTGGCAAGGAACACGCTGGGCTTCGTTAACACCTCGCCCGCCGTGACCGTCGCGTCTCCTTCTGCAGGTCCAGGAGCTGCAGCTGGAAAGGGAGATGGCCCTTGCCGCCAACCGGAGCTTGGCCGAGCAGAACCTGAAGTTCCAGGCGCCGCTGGAGATGGGGCGCACCGATCTCTCTAACAGATACGAAGAGCTGCAGAAGCTGGCTGAGCGGTGTAAAGAGCAAAAGGCAAAACTGGGTGAGCATCTGCAAATCTTGCACCTTTTCCGATGGAGTCACGTGGGCTGTAGTTATTGCAACATCCTTCCCTTTTGCTTCTCTCGACCTTGGCCGTACTGAGCAGAGAAACTCTTCAGGGTGGTGGCAGAAGGGACTCTGCTGCGTGTAAGATCTACATGCTCCTGTTTCTTGGTCAAACTCAGTTGGACAGATCAAGGTTGCTGTCTCCAAAAAAAGCCCCTTCTAGTGCAGCAGTGGCTAAGGTTCTTTCTTCTTCAGATTGTCTCCTTGCATCAACAGTTTCCAAGGCAGGAGGGCACTCCTGTGGGAGCGCAGCAGGGCTGCGTGCTAGTGATTTTTGCCCCGTTTTGTGTTTAACGTTTTGCTCTGCTTGCTCTCTTTGTTTTCCCAGAGAAATTTTCAGCAGCAATGCATCCTCAGACCTTGCTGGATCTCCTGCAGGTGGAAAGCCAGAAAATCGAAGAGGAGTCTGAGGTGAGCTTAAGGCTTAAATCCATTAGCAATTCAAGTGAATAGCCCTGGAAGACTTGCAGTTATACTCCCAAGCCTGATTCCTTAAATCAGGGATTATGTCTTTGTAATTTGGCGTTGTTGCTCCAAAAAATTGAATTGCCCTTTGTTTGCATGTAGTGCAGTGGTCCCCTGTGTGTCTCTGTCAGAGATGTAAATCCTAAGCTGGGCTTGGGGAAGAGGAGTAGAGCTGAACTCGAGGCTGTCTTCTCTTTCAGAAAATGGCTGAGAAGTTCCTGGAGGGCGAGGTGCCCCTGGAGACATTTCTGGAGCAGTTTTCCGTGATGAGGAAGTTGTCCCACTTGCGCCGGGTCAGAGTTGAAAAGCTGCAAGAGATACTGAGGAAGTCAGAAGCGTCGCAGGAGCCCGGCAGGGACTCTCAGCAGCAGCCACCTCCTCCCGTACCTGGGCCCGCAGACCCGCCGAAGCCACAGCCCTTCCCTTCAGGGGCTCCTTCCTTCCCTTTGCCCTACAGCCCAGCCCCAAGCATGCCGGTCGGCCCCACCGCCCATGGAGCTCTCCTTCCTGCTCCTTTCTCTGGCTCCCCGGTCACCGTAGGACACGTTGCTTCCTCTCAGCCGAGCACCCAGCCCACGTTTCCCTATAAGCCTCCTCCAGGTCCCGGATACCCGCCAGCGCAGGCTGCCGACTCGGCGCCAGGGTATCCCAAACCCCCCTCGGGAGGCTCATCCGCAGCTCCGGGCTATTCCTGGTCTCCATCCAGGGGCCCACCTCAGCCCCCGCCATTTCCTGGCTCTCACCCCTCTCCTCCACCGCCCAGACCCGGGTATCCTCCCTACTTCCCCCCTGGGGCAGGGAGACCCCAGTGCCCCTACCCCACCCAGCCCCCTCTCCCTAGTTTCCCCATCGCTTCGCAATCTCCCTATCCTCCTGGACCGCCCCCACCCTTTGGGTGCCCCCCACCTCCAAACCCTCAGCGCCCTACTTGGCCTGGCTACTAAATCAGGACTCGTGGGGAGCGTCCTCAGCTGCTCCTTCTTCTTCTTGCGGACTGAGGAAGAAGAGCAAGCCGAGAGCGTCGCTCTTCGAGCCCTTGGTGAGAAAGCATTACGCAGGATGAGAGGCGGGAGTGGCTCCGGGGGTCGGGCCGGCTGACGCCGTCCCCGCAGGCTGCAACTCCTAGGTTGGGTTTGTGACGATCGCTGATGGGCTGAAGCGTTCGCTTCCAAATCGGCTCGTCCGGGATCTGGTGAGAAAGCCAGGAAGTCATCTAGGTACTTGGCTGGGGTATGCGGGGAACGACTTGCACTGATCGCAGCCGCCGAGAGCCCGATCCCCTCGTCTGTGTGCGTGCGTGTGTGTGTGTGGGTGAGCGAGAGAGGCTGCTCCGTGCATGCCTGTCGTTCGCTACATGGGTAACAGATGCAGTATCGTAATTCTAAGCTTTTTCACAAGTGTTAAAACACAGTGGGAATCTCTGACAGTATTTCTCACACAAAATACTCACTGCTTTCCAAAGACCTTCCTGGAAGCGAGAGGCAGAGCCAGCCTGGCTTGTGGGTGATTCGTAACTGATGGCAGCAGGGAGAAGCAGCCAGCTCGCCCCTGGGGAGGGCCAAGCTTTGAGATCTGTCTGTGGTTTTATGCTGGTGAGGGATAACTTCCACACCAGCTCTGCTCGAGTCCTTCCCAGCCAGCTGCAAGGTCAGGCTTCCCCTAGCGCTCTCCCCGCCTGTGGTGAGTACCAGCGTGCTCCAAAGCAGAGGCCGTCGGGTTCAGGTGCTCCCAGCTCACCCGGGAGCAAAAACCTCTTTACTGCTGCCACTTCTCTCCAGCACAGGAGCTTCTCCCAGCTTGTGCTGGCTGTGCGCTGCCTCACCAACAGCGTGAAGGTTCTGGGGTCTCCCTAGAGTTCACCGCGTGGATATTGTCTGTGTTTTTGAAGTGAACTGGGCTGGCACGACGTCTTGTGCTGCTGCTGCTTCGGGGGCGCGTGCCTCAGGTCACAGGAGTGGGAATTGGTGCCTCCTGCCCAGCTCTGTGAAACGCTGGGGCTCAGCAGCCTCCCGTATCCCCGGCCTCCCCCACGGCTCCCAGGGGAGCGGGGCGGTTATTTGGGGTGTCACAGGCTCCAGCCCTCCTTACATACCCCCTTCTCAGGAAACGCTACATAACGGAGGGAGCGACACAGTAATGGAAATGGGATTTGCTTTGCTCAGCACTTTATATCCAAATCCTGCCTGTATCCCTGTAAGTTATTTATAAAGAAAGATTACTAATGGACTAGAAAAAGGCAAATGCTTGTAGGGTTTGATGGAAACAATTCCGTATCTGTGGTTAATTACAGTAATAAAATTTGATGAATTGCACGCGGGGTCACGGCGGTGGTTGCTTTCGGAAATGATGGGGCATCGAGCTGACACTTTCTATTGATCTTTTTATGCCCTCCTGGCGTCCTTACACCGACTTCCTCTTGATTTTTGTCAATAAAACCTTTCACCCTCTCGCAGGACCAGCTTCTTCAAACTCATCTTTCCTAAGGGGCTCTTCTGCATTGGCCCCTCTCTCCCCTCCTCCGGCACTGTTTCTCGCTCGGTCCCTGTGCTGCTGCTGCCGCCCCGTGTTTTCCCTCCTGGGCTGGAAGGTTGATGGTCTAAGGAATGGCACCGGTAGTGTTGGAAGGAAGAAAACGAGTAATTACTAGAAAAACCCAATTTTATTACAACGGTTATTGCTTATTAAATATCTCAGATTTGTTCTCAGTATTTCTACCCTCCCTGTGCTCCTCGCATCCGTGCTTTGCTTTATGCATCGGCCCAAATCTTGTGCCGTCCCACGCAAGCGCAGCTAAGACCCGGCAGACGTGAGTCTCAGTCTTTCTTGCGAAGCTCAATGCCCCGGTATTGGAGCGCCTGGCAGACAGCAGCCGATTTCGCTTTCAGCCTGGCTTGGGTGGGAGGAGGGGTGTGGTTACCCTGGTTTTGAGAGATGGAGAAGCCGGCAAACCCCCTCCGAACGGCCGTGAGCGTGGCTGCTCCACTCTCAGTGCAGGTATGAACCCTGCTGCAACCCAGCTTAAAAAAAAAAAAGAAAAAACTCCCCCACCTCGCACTCTCTCACGAGGGAGGCTCAAAAAGCAAGAGGAAACTCTCGGAAAGGTGCTTGGGTACCGGGACGCAGCTGAAGCTGAGCTAGGCTGGGTTAGAGCTTAGCAGTGCGTGCCTGGTGCCCAGTATGAGCAGGTATGGAGGAGCACGGGCGGGTTTGGTTCTGGCCCCGGAGGTCTCCCATCACGCTTGGGGAGATGAGGACAGGCTTTCTTCCGAGGTGAGCAGCGCAGTTATTTGTCATCTCTTCAGTCAGCTTCGTTCAGTTCATCGTTGCGTAGAATCACAGAAGGGTTTGGATTGGAAAGGACCTTCAAAGATCATCTTGTTCGGTCCCCTGCCACAGGCAGGGATGGCTTTTGCTAGATGGGTTTGCTCAAAATTTACCTTTCTTGTGCTGCATCCCACCTCTGCCTGCAGGGCGGGAAGGTGGCTGACGAAGGAAACAAGGTCGTTTGCCAAAAAATGCGAGAAAAGCCGTTAATTCAGCAGTTGCACAGCTTTGCTGCCACGTGCGTGACCACCCTAGGTCAGCGCTGGGTGGCGGGTGGGGGGGTGGCTCGGCCGGGGACCAGGGCAGCCCGAGGGGGTCCCAGCTCTGGTGAGGAGGGGGTCACACAGTGCGGGCAGAGTGCAGGTCGTAATCGCTGTCGGAGGAGTTGTCCGGAGGGTTGGAAGCTCTGCACGCGCCTTCCAGAGCTGCGAGGGGATGGATGTGGCTCATTATGGGTGATGCACCCCAGCCCCGACGCAGCCCCTCGCCCGGTGTCGGCAAAAGTCTTGCCGTGATGCTCTTGCCCGGGTGGTTCATCCCCACCGGCGCATGCGGGAAGGGATCACGGAGGAGCCGTTCCCCACATCCTCCTGCGCTTACCTGGATAAGCTGAGAGGTAGGAGCTCTTCTTGGGGGGCTGAGCGTAGTCGTTGTCCCCACTCTGCGCCCGCTGCCCCTCCGCCCGCGGCCTCAGGGTGACGGTGCTGTTACGGTGGAAGGAGACTGGGAGAGATGGTGGGAGAGGAGTCAGGATTGAGGCAGGGAGGGGGTTTTGGGGCTGCAGCAGCAGGTTCGAGGCAACACACCCACCCCACCGCCCAGGAGGGGAAGGGGGCTGAGTAAAAGCAGGACCCGCTCCCGCACCGCAAGCCAGAGCTCAGCTCTCCCAGCTGAGTTAATATCGCGCCGATGAGTCAATGCGGTGGCAGGAAGCGAGAGCCGGGGCCGGGTGCAAGCCCGCTCACACCTCCGCCCACCAGCGCCTGCTGTGGTCTGGGGGCGCGCGGCCCCCCGAACCCAGCCCCAGCCCCGCGACGGGAGCACCGCCGTGCTGCTCCTCACCCGTCTGGTTGAGTCCCGTGGGGCCGATCCACTGGCGCTGCTTCTTTTTGGAGACTGGAAGGCAGAGGCAGGCGATGAGAGGGGGATGTCTGCGAGGAGCTGCCTGATACCCCTGCCCCAAGCTTTGCCTCCTCCAGCTGCCTCCCCCCCACCAGCCCCATATGCCATCCCGAATAATCTCCCCCCTCCCGGTAATCCCCCTGCCGCCCCGGGAGACCCTCCGCCTGCTCTTTTGTGTCCGCTCGGCGCCTAATCCCCACCGCAGCCTGCAAAGAGCACCCCACTCCCCCCGCCACCCCCTTCTCCGTGCCTGCGCTGCGTGGGGCAGGCTTGGGGGCAATGGGGCAGGGGGGATCTGTGGGGCTGAGCATCTCCCAAGCCCCCCCTCAAGGAGATGGGGGGAAGCGGCAGGGATGGATGCATGGAGCTGCCAGCCCGGAGCTGCCACGTGGCGATGGCAGGGCTGAGGGAGGCAGAGCGGGAAGAGGAAGATGAGGAGGAAGAGGAGAGGATCCAGAGCTTGTCACCTACTTCTCTTCATCAGCCTCCTGTAGGCAGGTGGGCCGCAGATGAGCAAGAGGATGCCGAAGAGGAGCAGGGCCAGGCAGATGCTCACGATGGTGCCTGCCGCTGTGCCGGCTCGATGCGGCTTCGAGTCCTGACCTGGGGAGAGGACGAGTGTCACCGGACGAGACCCTTGTGCCCAGGCGAAAAGGTTGATGCCGGGAGCTTGAGCACCCACCACCCTGCCAGGAGGGCTGCAGAGAGCCCCAGTGAGGCTTTCCCCATCCCCTGCCCTGAGCTCACACTCTCTGCCCGTTCCCCAGGCGTTCACATGTGGAAATCCCAGCTCCCAGCATCAGCCAGGGATGCCTGGCACCGGGTGCTGCAGGCAGCACTGCCTGTACCCTGCAGTCCCTTGGGAATCGAGCCTGGCACGGCAGCTTACACACGACTCTGGTCCGGGAGCAGGTCCGGGAGGTCATGAGGCTGTCAGAGCAGAGGTGCAGGGTGGGGACCCTGCAGGTGACACCCATCAAGTTGGGGTCCTGGATCTCGGTGCTGGAGGAGAGGTTCCCACACCGCAGCTCCCGGCACAGCTGCCTGCCCCGCTCGGTTCGCTGCGCCTGGTTGTCGCACAGCACCCGCCACCGCCCCTCGTGAAAGACCTCGATGTCCCCTTCGCAAGGCGTGGGGCCAGACGCCAGCCTCCGCAGGGCCTGGGGCTGGGAGCCTGGGGGAGAGAGGCAGAGAGGGCTCAGACCCACGGGGAGACATCATGGCCGGTTGATGGGGCTCGGCATCCTGCCGGTGCATGGTCCTCCTTCCCCCGGGACTGGCTCTCGGTACAGGGATGCTCACAGCATCTCAGCTTCCCCTTGTGCCACGGGGACCGGGGGATGAACACATGCCATACCAGGCCCACGCGTTGAGCTTTGAGCTGTCCCAGTGGGAAACGCGGCGGGGAAGCCCGCTCTGCCAGCTGCCGCAGCACAGCCCGTTAAACCCCCAAATCCCGCAGGCGGGCTTCTAAGCTCGGGCAGATGGCAGGACTGGAGCAAGCCCACTCCTCGCCCTGTGGCTTGGCTCTCCGTGCTGCGGCACCAGCGCCAAGCTGCTCTGCAGGGAGATGCTCACAGCAGGGAGATGCTTGTGGCAGGAAGATGCTCACAGCAAGCTGGGAGGTGTGGACGAGCACGGTGCTGGGCTCTGCCGGGATACCCCGCATGCCCATGATGGGTTTTGGGGTGCTAACATGGTGTTTGCTGCATGCTGCGCTTGCTCCCCGGCTTTTCCTACTTGCAGCGCTGCTGCATTCAAAGCTCGGGGCTGGGGGTGCTGCTCTCAGGAACCGAGCACACTAGGGAGATTTCCTGTTTTGCCTTCGCACGCAGGAGAGGAAGAGCAGGAGTGGGTGGATGGGGTGCGTGGGGCAGACGGGGATGGGGCTGTTGACCTGCTCAGAGCTTCAGCTGCCCGGCCAGCCACCCAGCCCAGCAATCCTCCCCTGGAGCTCTCCCCACTCCGCAGCGGGGAAAGCAGCCTGTGGCCCCACAGCACACCGGCAGCAGCCCAGCCAGTCGGCCGGAGCAAGCGGAGGGTCCAGGGGAAGGAGCGGGGCTGTGCCGGGGCGAGCTCTCACCAGAGCAGATGATGTAGGCAGGCGCTTTCCCCCGCCGGGCGCTGGTCCTGTTGAAGCACTCAAGGAGTAGAGGGCTCTTGCAGGGCTCCACCGCCTCCCACCGCACTGGCAAGTGGCTTCCCCGCTCCGGCTTGGCGTGGCTGTAGCTGTCGATGACAGTGCCGCAGCTGAGATCCTGGCAGATGCGGGTGGCCAGCTCTGACCGGATGCCCGGGCTGTCCGCCACGGCCCCCCACAGCCCCTGCCTGTGCAGCTCCACGAAGCCCGAGCAGCCAAAGTCCCCATCCACCAGCCGCAGCCTGGCGAGTCCTGGCAAGGGACAGGGGAAAAGGCATCTCGTTACAGACCGGGATGACATTTCTTTCCATTATTGAGCAGAAAATCCCAGAGCCCGCCATGTCTGAAGCTTAATTGCCCTGTTGATGCTACAAACACTATTAATGAGATCAGGTGATCTCGCAAAGCAGGGGGCAGTTTGCTTTGCTGTGCGTGCCCCCGGGTTTGGCCATCGCCGTTCTGCCGCCCTCTGCCGTGCCTGGGGCCAGGCAGGGATGGGGGTCTTACCCGTAGGCTCTGGGGCGGTGGTCAGGGGCGCCGGCGTGGGCTTGGGGGTGGTTTTCACCGGCTCTGAAATGAGAAGAGAGGGGCCAGGTTGTGATGGCTGGGCCCCGGGCGCAGGGGTGGCCGGGGTGGGGGTCCAGGCTCACCGCTGCAGGCGAGAACCGCGTGCTCCGTGCAATTTGCCAGCCTCCAGTTGCATCCCCCTAGGGTGGCTGCCAACTCCGGGCACCGCAGCATCCCCTTGTACAGCTCCTTCCCATCAGCGAAGATGAGCTGGAGGCGCTTGGCAATGGTGGGGCCACAGCCCAGCCGCTGGCAGATGTCGTCCATGCCGGCCTTGCTCATGTTGTACCGGCACACACGGTTCCACCAGCCGTTCCACTTCACCTCCAGCATCCCAGCACAGCGGCAGCCGCCGCCGGTGAGCTGCAGGCTGGGGTCTGTGGTGAAAGCACAGGCGTTAGGGGCTTTCCTTCCCTTCGCAGTGCGTTTTCCACCCAGGGCTGGAAAAGCCCTTGCCGGCTCATCGCTGCAGCCAGGGGCGCCGCTCGGCACCGGCATGCTCCGCGACGGCAGCCGGGGCTTCTCGCAAAGTGGGGCAGGAAGGAAACGGTGCGTGTTGGGGGGTGCATGGGCAGGCGGGGGGCTTGGGGGGCACGAGCACCATGGGGCTGAGCTGGGAGACCCAGCTGCAAGAAGCTCGCGACATAGCGGAGCAGGCTTCCTGGCCGAGGCAGCTCCAGCAGCCGCCACGCTAACGAAGCGGCAGCCGAGCAGCCGCTATCGAAGCCGTGGCACGGTCCCCGAGGCGCTGCCCCTATGCACGCTCACCTCCAGGGCTCAGAACGGCTCCTCCATGGCTGGGGACGGCTGCAAGAGAGAAGGTGACGGGGTGTTAGTGCTGCTCCTCATCCCAGGGGTAGGCAGGAACCCCCAGGCTGCGGTAGCGGCTCCTGGCTCTTGGTCTGTTGCCCATTATTCTGGGGGAGAAAGGCAATTCTGGGGGCTCAGGTCAGCCTTTCGCCAGGGCAAAGATGCTGCTGGTGGAAAGGAGCTGGTGGCAGCGGTGATGGCGGCCAGGAGCTCCCCGACCGTGCCCTAATCTGCGCCGACCCGGCTGTAATGCTGGGCGGACACGTCTGTCCCCAAAGCTCAGCGATGGGGACAGAGCCCTGGGCTGGCCACGTGCCCCTCCGGCACTGGGGGCCAGAGAAGGAGGCTGGGTCATCCTGGCTTTTTCCTTGGCAATTGAAGAGCATTTTCTGGCTTTCTCAGTGAATTTGCTCTTCCTCCTCCTCCTCCTCACACCTTTAGTTTAAATAAATAAATACGAACGACCTCATGCAACTCGCCATAGTGCTGTGGCTGCCCATCCGTCTGCTGGTGGATAATTATGGCCGAGAAAAGACAGACAAGGGCACCTGCTAATTACCACTGACTAGTTATCATCACTACTGGTCGGAAGGTACGGCCAAGCAGCAGCGGATGGTGCCACCATCACGGCAGCGAGCCGGAGCGGTGCCTGCGGCTGCCCGCTGTGCCATGTGGATCAAGGAGCGGCTGGGAACGGCAGGAGCTGGCAGGGAACGAGGGTGGGGAGGTGGCTGGCTGCCCCCCAGCAATTGTAGGCTCACCCCTAGGGTGTGATGAGCATCCTGGGGACCCCCAGGGCTGGGGGCACCGGACATGCGTAGCCCTGGCCGAGGCGTGCCCACACTGTCCTCGCTGCCCGTGTTTCGGTGTGGGCTCGGCAGCCCCGCTGCTGGTCACCAGCCCCTCTCCCCCTGCCTGGCCCGAGCACCGGCATGGTGCTGAGATGGGAGCATTGGTGAGCCCCAGCTGTGGGCACGGCGCTGAGCTCCCCGAAATGTCCCTGGCTGCCTGGCAGCAGGAAACCTAGGGTGTTTCACCAAGGGATTTCAGGGATGCAGCGAGGCTGGGTCCCCCTGGGCACCCCCGGCACCGGAGCTGCTGCACAGCAGCCAGGGCCCCAGCACCCCCTACCCCTCCACCGTGCCGAGCCTCCCACCATACTCACCCCACATCCCCAGCAAGAGCAGCAGGCGCAGGGCACGTAGCCGGGCTGCCATCGGCACGGCCGGCCGCCTCCTCCGCCCTGGCGCTGGCAGCTGAGCGGGAGGCTGCCGGGGGCACCGCCGCCTCTGCTACCCGGCCCGGGGAAGGCAGGCGAGGGGGGACGGGCAGGAACAAGCTGTTTTTCCTCCCTCTGTGGTTTTCTGCGTCATGTCTACACTCGTTTGAAGTCTCAGCCTGGCAGCTGCTTCCCCAGGTCCTGCTGAGCTTGAGAGCAAGAGCAAAGGGAAGAGAAATACGGGGGGCTCAGCCCCCTCCACATCCCCATCCCGGGGTCCCCCCCATCAGACCCCCATCTCTGCAGAGGGTGTGAGCCCGGAGGGATGGTGAACAAATGGATGGGGTGTCAGGGGGACCCCAGCTTTCCCTTGGGTCCCCACAAAGCTGCTGGTGGCTGAAAGGTAACGTGGCCGAGCGAGAGCCGGGGCGCCTGGAGCTGGCATCCGAAGGAGAGCTGGGGAGCACGAGCCGGGGTTTCTGGGTGGTTGGAGCCAGCGGCATTCACCGGGGGAAATCCCAACCCTGGCGGTATCTCCTTGGTGCCGGTGAGCTGTTTCAGGAGCTGGCACACTGGATTGCAGCAGGGAAAACTGGCGACAGCCACTAAACCCAACAGCCGAAGCTCCGATGAGGGCCAGATGCCACCCTTGCTGCCGCAGTCAAGGCGAGTGGCACCTCCGTGCCAGGGCAGGAAACATGTCACACCAGGCGCTGCCCAAGCCGCCAGCTCCTGCAAAGGAGTTGTTGCACACCAATGCCATGCTACGCCGCACCGTGCCATGCCACCCCGAGCCGCCACGTGCCCCGCAGGCCATGGCAGCGCCCAAAGCACCGTGGTGGCCCCATGGGATGGGGATTGGGGAGGTTTCATCCAAGCCTGTCCCTGCTTCTCCCAGTTGCTGGCACTCCAGGGACACTATATCCCTGCAAGGGCACGTGGGGCATAGGCAGTGATGGACTGGGGAGAGGCGTTAATTGATTGTGCCCTAATTAATTCCTCCAAATCCAGGTCATGCATGCTAACGAAGGCAGCTGTTTTCCATTGACCTGGTGGTGTTTCTGCTGAAAGGAGAGTGCCCGGCTGGTGCCTGGGTAGTAGTGCTGGGAGGACTGAGCTTCCCCAAGCAGCTTGGTGAGTTTAGGGAGAGCTCCCATCCTCTCCCACTACCACTGCCCTGGGCTGCTGCCTGGAGCCACGGGATGCTCTGGTCCCCAGCCCTGGAGCGGAGCCTCGGCTCCTCTGGTGTTTCCTGCCCCAAAACTCTCTCTGGGTTGAAGATTTTCCATGACTCAAGAGGAAGCTCGCTGGGGTGAGGTGGGTGGCAGGCGGCTGTGGGCTGCCAGGCACTGGCAGAGCCGGGCAGAGATGCTCAGGGAGGTCAGGCAGAGATGCCAGGCAATGCCAGCAGCGTGAGCACGCCGACTCCAGCCAGGCCCTGGTATCCCTGGAGGTAACCCAGCTCAGCAACCCCCTCCCAGCTCCTTTGGCTTCTTGCAGCCTCCACGTCCCCTTGGCCAGGCAGAGCGAGGCTGCTGCCAGTCCCTGCCTGCGCTGGGCAGCTCTGAGCCCCCACAGTGCAGGGCTGTGGGCTGCTCCCTGCAGCCCCCGCTTGTTCCCATCCCCTCCTGGTCATCTTTGGGGGTCCTGCTGGCCCCCAAGACTAGGCTGGGGCTGTGATGAGAGCTGGGGTGTCCCACGGGCTCTGGGCTGGCATGGCTTTGTCAATGCACTGGGAAAGGGGTGCAAGACCCAGACCTGCTCCCTTCCCATGGGATTCAGCTGGGGCTGCACAGGAGCCAGTCCTGAGGGTCTGCGGTGGGGAGCTGAGCCCCTCTCACCCAAAATTGACCCAAGGTTGGTGATTTACCCCAAGCATCCTGGGGTGCTTTGCCTCTAGGAAAGGTCTGCCTACCCCTGGGTTATCCAAGGATGCCTGACCCCCATGGACATGGGAAGCCCAGGGTCCAGCCCTCCCCTCCAAGCCACGGCTGTGTCTGGAGGCTCTGAGGTGGTACAGGCAAGGTTTGAGCCACGGCTCAGTTAGAGCATCCCTGCTTGCTGCTGGCGATGCGAGTCAGCTCAGCATCATTAGTGTGCTATGACAGATAAGGATGATTATAATATCTTTCCGGAGGAGTTGGGGGGGAGCGCTGGGTTGTGCTGACATGCTGTCTGCCTGTGAGAAGCCTTTTAAGAGGCAGGAGCTGCCTTTGGTGTGAGCAGGAACGGGCTTGTCAGCTGTCAGCACGCCGCTGTTATCCTAATGATGGTGAAGGTGGCATTTCCCAGCGCCTGTCACTGCACGCAGGACCAGCAGCTCAAATAAACGGTTGGCACTGATGTACCTGTCTTGTGGCTGGAGGTGACACGTGGACCCTTTGCCCTATGCCTCAATGGGAACTGGGTTATTCCCCTCCCCGAAGCACTGGTACCCCCCCAGGGCATCGGTACCTACTGAGCATCAGTACCCCCGGGCATCAGCATCCCCCAGGTCGCTGCCTGGCCGTGCTGAGGTCCAAGCGGTCCCAAGAGCCGCCCTTGCAAAGGGGCCGCCATCTCTCCCAGCACAGGGAGCCACAAGGGTGGCTGGGGGCACCTCTTGTGCCCACCCCCGGTGCCCGCTCCTGTCCCCGCTCTGCTCGCAGCAGCCATCCCCTTGCTCTCGCCTCGCTCCTCTTCCCCTTTGTCTGGGTCTTTGTTGCTATTTTGGTGCTTCCTCCGTTGTTGCGGCACGGTCCCTTTGTTTCGGGGCTGCCGGAGCCTCTCGCCTCGGTAAACAGCTGAAGGATGTGGTGGGGGGCAAATTTTCCACGGGGGCAGGTCTGAACCCCAACCTCTGCTGAGGCTCCACCTCGCCGCACCCGGGGAGATGGAAACCTGCCGGCAAGTGCCGGGGTGGGAGACGCGCCGCAGTGTTCGGCTTGCCGGTTGAAAGAGCCACATGGGGCGCAGGGAAGCCCCCCAGGGCAGGGGGATGGAGGGGTCTCGGCCCCAGGGGTGACGGCTGGGTGCTGTGCCTGGCTCAGCTGGGTGCAGCCCCCAAGCCCACCAGTGTCTCTGTCCCCAAGCTGTGCCTGGCACGGGGTGACGCTGCTTTGCTCGGGCATCCTGCCAGGGCTTGGGCGGACCGTGGGATGCCCCAGTTTCCACCCTCGCACAGGGGATGCTGAAGGGGGTTATCCCTCCCTCGGGGGGCCATACCTCACCCCCTGAGCTCTGTGCAAGGGGGACAAATCCACCCTGGGCTGGAAGCTGGCTGTGTCCCACTTCCCAGCTTGGTATCTGCCTCGTAGCCCCAGGCTGGGGTGAGGAAGGTCCAGGACCCCTCAGCACTGCTATACAGCACCATCCGGTGTGCTCGGGATGGGACCGCAGCGCGTTCCCTGCCAGCACCTCTCGAGCATCCCGACCAGGGTTTATGGACATGGTGGCCCGTGTGTCCCCAGGATGGGGAGGACCGTGGCACGGCGGGGTGCGGGGAAGCTCAGGGGGACCTCTATCCATTGCTGTGTTGTCACGGAGCGTCGGGGACGGCTGTGGGACACCACTACCCCACATCCCCACCACCTGCCTCCCTGCAGGGCCAGCCCTGGGGCCTGATCGTCACCCCCAGTGCTATGGGGTGGGCTGGGGACGGGAAGGCTAGGTGCTCCCGTCCTGCCCAGCTCACGCAGGTCCCTGCCAGCAGCCGGGACCTGCGACCGGTGCAGGCGATGCTGCTCACCATGGCTGTGACCAGCCTGGCAGGGAAGGGACATCTTTGGGTCATTTATCCCTTGCTGCCCTGTGGGCAACTGGGAGCACTTGGGAGCGCTTGGTGACCCAGCCTCGCTGCGAAGCTGGTGATCAGCCACCCCTATGGCTGAGGGACACGACGGTCTGCTGAGAAAAGCCTTTAATTGCAGCACGCAGCCCAGCAGAGCTCGCCTGTGCTGAGCATCCCGCAGGTGCTGCCGGGACTGGTGCCCACGCCCCAGCTTGGAGGAGATGGCCGGAGAAGTCCAGAGGAGATGTCGGCACTGGGATGGTGAGTCCTCAGCTGCACACAGTGCCAGGCTCCCCCTGCCATGCCCCTCGGTATATGGCGGTCGGGCAGCCTCAGTAGGCAGAGCCCTGGATGTCATCATAGTCGCTGCCCTCAGAGGAGTTGGTGTCCTGCAGGGTTCCCCCGTGTCCCCCCATGGAGCAAGATGGGGCCAGCCAGCCTGAAAGGGAGAGCCTGTCAGGCAGAGCCAGGCAGGGAGCAGGAAGAGGATGCTGAGGGGACAGAGGAGCCCTGCATCCCACCATGCCACCCCGCTCCTGCCCTGCCAGCACAGGGTCCTCACCGGGGTGTGGGGATGGGTCCCCGGGCGGCTCCACACCCTGCACATTCTCGTACCACTCCCCCGAGGAGGTGCTGGAGCTGCTGGTGGGATCGGGGTCTGCTGGAGGCGCAGGTACCCAGGGGTGGGAAAGCGCTGGGGTGGGCACACAGGGCATTGCTGGAGGAGCTGGGGGAAACAGGGTCTCTTACTGGCACCTTCCATCCCTGCTCCCATCCTTTTGCTGTCCCCTACTCCCATTCCCTCCCTGCTCCCCTCCCCAGGGCTGTCCCCATCCCTGCTCCCCTCCCCAGGGCTGTCCCCATCCCTGCTCCCCTCCCCAGGGGTCTCTCCATCCCTGCTCCCATCCCCGGGGTCTCTCCATCCCTGCTCCCCTCCCCAGGGCTGTCCCCATCCCTGCTCCCCTCCCCAGGGGTCTCTCCATCCCTGCTCCCCTCCCCAGGGGTCTCTCCATGCCTGCTCCCCTCCCCAGGGGTCTCTCCATCCCTGCTCCCCTCCCCAGGGGTCTCTCCATCCCTGCTCCCCTCCCCGGGGCTCCCCCCCCCCCTNAGGGGTCTCTCCATCCCTGCTCCCCTCCCCAGGGGTCTCTCCATCCCTGCTCCCCTCCCCAGGGGTCTCTCCATCCCTGCTCCCCTCCCCAGGGGTCTCTCCATGCCTGCTCCCCTCCCCAGGGGTCTCTCCATCCCTGCTCCCCTCCCCGGGGTCTCTCCATCCCTGCTCCCCTCCCCGGGGTCTCTCCATCCCTGCTCCCCTCCCCAGGGGTCTCTCCATCCCTGCTCCCCTCCCCAGGGCTGTCCCCATCCCTGCTCCCCTCCCCAGGGATCTCTCCATGCCTGCTCCCCTCCCCAGGGGTCTCTCCATGCCTGCTCCCATCCCCGGGGTCTCTCCATCCCTGCTCCCATCCCCAGGGCTGCCCCCATATCCTGCTCCGGTCCCTGGGACCACGCAGCCTGCTGGCGGTGCCCACCTGTGCCAGGGTAGTCGGTGTAGCCGGGGGTGCCATCGGCGGAGGGCGGCGGGCAGACCCAGGCATGCGGGGCGGGCGTGCTGTCATTGCAATAAGGCTCGGTGGAGGAGGAGGTGGAGGAGCTGCTCGTGCTGCTGCGGGATGCGGGACCCAGCCCGGCCGGCACTGCGAGGCACAGGGCTCAAGTCAACCCTGGGCTGCAGGGCGGCCCCTCGCCCACCCACGGGCAGACGGCCAATACTGCAGGACAGAGGGACAGGCACCCCTCATGTCATACCCTCTGCAGGGAATGGCTCCATCCCATCCTGGCTGGGCATCAGTAGAAGCGGCTGCTCCCCGGGCTGCCGGCGCAGCGAGTCTGCGGGGAGGGCAGGGAGGGGGCGTCAGCGGGGGCACCCCACGGCACCCCAGGGCAGTGGGGGTCCCGAGGCTGGGTGGGATGCTCACTGCAGAAGGTGGAGAGGGCCACGGGAGGCTTGCTGCTGAAATCGTAGTGTTCATAGTCGGAGTCGGAGTCGGAGTCCTTGGCAGCGGGAAGGGCTGTGACCACTGGGTCTGGGGGATGAGATGGGGATGGGGCAGCCATCACCAGCTGGCACCTCCTGCCCCACAGCCCCTGCGGTGGGCTGGTGACCTGCCAGACCTACCTGGTCCTTTGGGAAGGCTGGAGGGCACCTCCCTATAGTCGTTGGAGGTCCCAGAGGGCACATCGGGGCTCTGAGCACTGTGGGTCACCAGGACCGGCCCAGCTAGCCCGAGGGAGGACACGGTGTGGGCTGTGGGGACGAAGAGGGGGTGCACCCACTCAGCTGCTCCATGGCACAGCCAGCCCCACTCCCACGGCTGAGCTGAGCCCAGAAAGTGGGGTGGCCCTGGCTGGGCTGGCAGTGTCACCCTCTCCGTGGCCAGAGCCTGCCATGCCCCCGCAGGGGCTCCTTACCGCTCATCTTCCTCACCCTCAGCAGGGCGGCGGTGAAGGCCAGCACAGTGAGCAGGAGCAGGGCTGCCAGGACCAGGCAGAGGATGAAGAGGGGCATGTGCAGAGGGGACTGTGCCGCCACAGCCAGGGAGTTCTCCTCAGCTGAGACAGAGAACAGACACAGCTCGTGACACCTGGGGCATCCTCTCTCCAGATAAGGGGGGACGAGCTGGGTGCTCCCTGCAGCCCTCCCAGACCCAGGTCGTGGCTGAAGCTCTGCAGGACACTCACCTCTCAGGAGCGTGACGTTGGTCGGTGTCACCGTGGCCGTTGAGGTTGGTGTCTGCAAGCCCTGGGAGCCTGGCAGGAGGGGGCAGGGACGGGGGGCAGAAGAAGTCGGGTTGTATCTCATCTGCAGGGGACCTCCCATGACCGCAAGCGGGCGGTCAGCCCCCCCACACCCGCAGGGCCAGGCGGGGGGGGCCGTACCGTTGCAGACCACGCCGGCCGCCCGGGACTGGTGGCAGGGAGCCGATTTATTGTAGGTCCACCGGCAGTGGGCCAGCGATGGCTCCTGGCTGTCGCACTGGTAAAGCATCCTGCCGGGCAGCGTGTGGCCAAAGGAGAGCTGCTGGAGGGGCTCCCCGCAGCCCAGCGTGCGGCACAGCACGCTCGCCTCCAGCTCGTACCACGAGCTGTCACACACTGTGCTCCACGTGCCGCGGAAGAAGACCTCGACCCGGCCGGCACAACCATCCCGGCCCCCGGAGAGCCGCCACTCCTGGTGCTCTGCGGGCACAGAGCGGAGCTGGGGATGCGCTGCCTGCACCCAGCCTGAACCTCTGCCCACCAGAGCCCAAACCCTGCTTGATACCTGCTGGACTCGGCACATGCCAGACCCACCTGAACACACCACGCTGGCATCTTCCTTGTGGCTGCAGTCGTGCTCCAGCACGGCTGGGCAGTCCCAGAGATGCTCCTCGTGCCCCTTGCAGCCCACCTCATCCCGCAGGATGGGTCCGCTGCCCCGGCCGAAGGAGGCATTGCCGTAGACACGCACAGCCCGGCCGCACCGCAGCTGCCGGCACACGACGTCGGCGTCGGCCAGATCCCAGGCATCATCACACACCGTGCCCCAGGTACCTGCCTGCTCCATCTCCACCCGGCCCTCGCACCGGCTCCGGCCACCGGCCAGCCGCAGCGTGCCGTGACCTGGGCGAGATGGAGGGGAGGGGGTAGGGGTGGCCCTGGCAATGTCCCCCGTGCCACCGCCAGCCTCATGTGGCGGCAGCGGGATGGGGCGCGACCACCCCCAGGCTCCCCCCTCCCAACCGAAATGCGGGTGCAAGGAGGTCCTTGGCCCTCCCGTGCCCACCTGGTGCCACCGAGGTGTTCCCAGCCGCGCTGCCCGCCGGGGTGCTGTGAGATCCCGTGGGCTCCATGGGGGCTGCAAGGAGGAAGGGGCAGAGGGTATGAGGGGCTGAGCCCACCGGGACCCCCCCCCATCCTCCTGCCCAGGGCTGGACGGTCCCTCTGAGCAGGGCAGGAGGTGGCACGGTGGAAAGATGGGTCTGACGGCTGCAGGACAGACGGATGTGCCACCGGACAGATGCACACCCAGAGCCCCGCTGAGAGCTGGCAGCCACCAAGGCGAAAGCAGCATTGAGGTCAGTGGGTACCATGGGGCCGACCCCCCCACCCCCCCCTTTTTTGGCTCAGCCCTGGCTCTCCTGGCAAGGCACGGGGACGTGGAGAAGAGCAGACAGTTCGGGTGCTGCCAGCGCTGGAGGCGAAGCAGGCGGCTCGCCGCTCCCGTGCCGGCTGCTGGGCACTCGGCAGCTCACAGATGGCAAACCAGAGGGACGAGGCTCTGCTGCCACCCCAGCCCGCAGCCGTGGGGAGGGCGGGGGGCAGGCGGGGAGGGGGCAGGAATGTGTACCCTTGGCCCCCAAAAAGTGATGCTGATCCGGGGAAGGACAGCCAAAATGGCATCCCCAGCTGCCACAAAATGGGTGGCACCGTGTGGAGGCCCCTCAAATCCTGGCCACGCGGGTACGGCTCTCTTGCACCCCTAAAAGTCAATCCCCATGTCCTCACATCAGACCTCTGGNGGGGTGCCGTCAGGCGCCCGGTCTGCCGCTGCCTCCCGGCTTGCCGCCCCTGCCAACAGAGAGGGTCTGCTCGCTGCCGGTACCTGCCTGCCCGCACCCCCAGCACGGCCCCCCACGAGTGGGTGCCACGGGTGAGTGGGTGCTGCTGCCAGCACAGTCTCATTTTAGGTTTTTCCCTCTCCCCAGGCACCCTAAGGGCACAGCATCATTTCAGGCGTGGGGCTCGATCCCATCTTCCCGGTCCCCCCTCTCCTGTCCTTTTGCCTCGACACACATCAGTGACCCGCTGCAGCTGAGCCCCTTGCCAGGCTTCCAGGGTTATCGCCAGAAAAATTCACCATTTGGCTTCTCCGGGGTGAAGGATTCACCCCCATGGGCAAAGCGAGGTGCGTTCGTTGTCATCGTCACCAAAATCACGGCTTTCTGTACCCCGACTGCACGGGGCGCGATAATGCGATTATTGTAATAATGGTTCCTAAACAAAAAAGGGTGATTTTTTGCAACCGCTACGTCAGCCCGCCATGCTGATAAAGCCCAGGCCCGCCTTTGCTCATCGATTGCTGTAAGAGGCGTCTGTATGGCTATTTGGGGGGGGGCGTTGACGGGGTGCATCGGGTGGGCGGCCCGGGGAGCCGGTGGGTTCCGTGGGAAACCACTAACCTTAGCCGGGGGGCTCTGGCTCAGCGTTAAAACTATTAAAGGAAAAGGTAAGGGATGAACGCAGGGGAGGGGGTCGTGGCGGGGAAGAGCTGCTCTGCGGGGTCCCGGTGTCGGGCAGCGCGGTGGCTCGAGCCCGGAGGCAGGGTGCAGGCAGCCGGCACCGTGTCGGCGAAGGTGTGGGAAGGAGCCGTTAGCGGAAACGAGCGCAATGGCAACCGTTCCCCGACCGATCAGAGGCGTCGAGGCTGCTTCTGGCAGCCATTTCAGGTGTGAAACCACCTTAAACCCTGCCAGGACGGGGGGAGCAGATGGCATCATTCCCAAAGCCCGTCCTGGGGTGATGCTGGTGGCACAAGCAGACAGGATGGGTTTTGGCCGGTGCCTGCCGAAAGGAGAGCATCACCCCGTCCCCGCGGGGCAGGATGGCCTGCAGAGGCCTTTTAGGGTCCCCAGAGTCACCGGCCCCCCAAGCAGGGACCCCCTTCCCTCGCTCCCACCGGGCAGCGAGGGGCGCGTCGAGGAGGGGCGGATGTTGGACCGGCCGTGCCGAGCGCCTCGGGAAGGAGAAGAGCTCGATTTTTGCAGAGCTGCCTGCAGAGCATCCTTGCTCAGCGCCGAACCGCCACCGGTAACATCCGTGTGTGCGCACCACCACCCCCTGCCCCAGCAGGACCCAGCCTGGGGAGGTGGCAGGTACCCAGCTCCAAAATCAGCAGAGCCATCACCCCAGGGTCCCAGCACACAGAGAGGGAAGGGAGAGGGTGGGGATGTTGACGTACCTTGTCCGGGCATCGCGGCGGAGAGAGCCGCCAAGAGCAAGCAGAGCCCCTCCATCCTGCTCAGCGGCTGTGGGTCAGCCCCATGGCAGTCGGGGAGCCGGGGGTCGGGCAGCCCCATCCTCCTGCCGCCTCTCAGCAGCGCGGGGACATGGTTTGGATGTGGCCCCGCTCGCTGCCTGCCTCTTACGTGCTCTCTGCTCCCGGGTTGCGGTCGAGGGCTGCAGGAAGCCAGCTCAGCACCGTGGGGCGGAGGAGCATGATGGGGTGGCTTTACCCTGCACGCTTGCGGGGAGGAAGAGGGGGACCAGGCGGAGGTGGGCTCTGCTCAGGGACCACACCGCGTGTCTGTGGCATCCCTCAGGGTCACGGGAGCCGCGGGAACCTGGCGGTCCCATCCGGGATCACGCTCAGCCCCCCCCGGGGAATGCGGATCTCGCAGAAGCCACAACTTGCACCTCCTGGTTTGCCATCACGTCATGGGCTTGGGACAGCATCACCGGTGACACAGTGGGACTCAGGGTCCCCCAGGCTCTGCAGCCTCCATGGGGTGATGGAGCAGAGCGTGGGACTCCCTTTTTCTCCCCCATTTTCTGGGGCTGAGGGGGGCAGGAGGATGCTCACGAGGCCACGGGCAGGTGTGACGTGGCCGGTGCCTTTCGGTGCTGCCTGCTGGAGGGTCCTTCACCCCCTGCTCCACTCCGTGGCATGAGACACCTGCAGGGGACAACCCGTGGTGACCCTGAAGATGTGCCACCCAGCTCCCCTGCCTCTCTGCCTGCCGAGCCCTGGCAGGAGGAAGCTCGGCGGCAGGTAGGTGGATGCTACGAACAAGCTGGGCTGGGCTGAGTCCCCTCCACCAGCTGAAAATATGGATTCAAGACTCTTCCCTTGCCCAGCTGCTGATCATCACAGATCTCATCAAGCGCCCCTGTCCCGGAGAGCTCATCCCTCTGCCAGGTGGGGGTGACTGATGGCCGGCGGGACGCCGGGAGCCACGGCTGGAGACCCCTGCTTTGGGCTCTTCCCCTGCCCTGGGGAGTCCGGAGGGTCTTGTTTGGGCAGGAGGGGGTGCAAGGGTGTGGATGCTGTAAGGGGCTGGGAACTCGTGTGATCTGAGTGGGAGTTTGGGGATGTGGAGGACCAGGAGGGTGTGTGCCCGTTGTCTCTCAGCCCTGAGCTTCCTTCTCAGCTTCTAAATATTTTTTTTTTTTAACATATGGAAACTTAAAAGCTTTGCGCTGTCTGTCTCGCTGTCAAGTCTGGTGGAAAATATCAGAGTGCGAGAGGTAAACAGGCACACGCAGCCTCCCCAGCCCCATTTCCTTAGGAAATCAGGCTGCAAAATAAACTGTGCACTCGTGGGTCAGGGATTTTGGGTGTGCTTCCCGGGGGGGTGAGCCGGCATGGCGGCCCTGAGCTCGGCTTTGCACCGGCCCTGGGAGGCTCCGGTGGGTGCTGGTGGGTGCACGACATCCCCCGGCACACACGGGGCTCGGACACCCCCGTAGCGGGGGGGAACCGCAGCCTTGGCAAGGGGCTTTGGTGCCAAGGACGCAGCAAAGCTGTGCTGGTGGGGGGTGGCTGGGGGCGAGCAAAGCCCCCGCCTGAGGTGGGGGGGGTACACAGAAAGCCCTCAGAAAGGAGAAGCTGTTCTGGCTGATGGGTATTTTCGGTTTTGAGCCGTCATATGATGTGTCTGTTCAGCAGGAATGAGGAACTAGGAGCTGGGGAGGGACAGGAGTGGAGGACGCCCACCCAGCGAGGGGGGCAGCCCGGAGAGGGGCCAAGGCGGACAGAGAAGGGGCCGTGGCAGGATCGGGACCCCCGGCTGCGCTGCCCATTCGGGGTGGTGAAGGGCAGCAGAGCCAACGCCGAGAGCCGCGGTGCCCCGGGGCAGGGCATGGCCAGGACGGGGGACGGCGGGGAGCAGAGCCCCTTGCTGCAGGGGACACCCCTCAAGGGGCGCAGGGCAGCGTGCGCGGCCGTGCTGGCCGTGGAGGGTCTGGAGAGGGCGGCTTTTTTCGGCATCACGGCCAACCTGGTGCTTTACCTCACCAGCAGCACCTTCGGCTGGGGGGGCACCCAGGCGTCCCGTGCCTGCCTGTTCTTCCTGGGGGCTTCCTACCTCCTCTCGCCCATCGGCGGCTGGCTGGCTGACGTCTACCTGGGCTGCTATGGCACCGTGGCCCTCGGCTTCTTGCTGTACCTGCTGGCGGCGTGCCTGCTGCCCATCACCGCATCGCTGGACGGGCGCCTCTCGGTGTGCGGGCAGCTGCCCGCCGACACCATCCGAAACTGCTCCTGGCAGCCCCCCGAGCAATACTGTGCCCCCACCATCTACAGCGGCCTCCTGCTCTTGGCGCTGGGCGCCAGCTCCGTCAGAGCCAACCTCACACCCTTCGGCGCCGACCAGGTGAGCGTGGCAGCCGCCGCATCCTTCTCCCTCTGCCCCTTTCCGACTGGCTCTTCCCGGCTGTCATGGACCTGTGGGTCTCCCTTCCCCTTCTGCCAAGCCAAGGGGGGGACAGGCTCCCATGAGATGGAGGAGATGTGGTTGCACCCCATAGATCACCTCCAAACCTTTCAAGACCCTTGGGACGTCCNCTCTGCCAGGGCTGAGAGCCGGCCCTGGGACCTGTCCCTCCGCTCTGGCAGGTGAGGGACCAGGGCGGTGACGCCACGCGGAGCTTCTTCAACTGGTTCTACTGGAGCATCAACATCGGGGCCGTCTTCTCCCTGCTGGTAGTGGCTTTTGTCCAGCAGAACATCAGCTTTCTGGCTGGTTACTTCATCCCTGTCACCTGTCTGGCCTTGGCCCTCCTCATCTTCCTCCTGGCCACCCCCACCTTCATCACCAAGCCCCCCACGGGCAGCCAGGTCTCTGTCATGATCAAGCTGGCCCTGCAGAGCTGCGGCTGCTCCTGGCCAAGGTAAGGGTGGGGGGTCTGCGGGGGGCTGACCCCCCCTAGCCTTGGCCTTTCCCACACCATCCCTCTCCCCAGGCTGAGCACTCGCCAGTGGGAGGCTGGGGACCCTCTCCCCAACAACAGACCCCAGCCTGGAGCCCCTTCTCTCAAGGAGGACCTTGCCAACTTCCAGGTGCTGGCCAGGATCCTGCCCGTGATGCTGACCTTCATCCCTTACTGGATGGTCTACTTCCAGGTGAGGTGCGGGGTGGGCTTTGCACCAGGCAGGGACCATCAGTGGTGGCAGGTCTGTGCGGGAGCTGAGCCCACGGAGCCACCAGCTCGCTGTCTTTCAGATGCAGTCAGCGTATTACCTGCAAGGTCTGCACCTCCACATCCCCAGCATCTTCCAGCAGGGCCAAGACCATGCCAGCACCGCCCAGGGCTACACGGTGAGGGATGGGGCCGGCAGCTCCGTGGAACGGATGACTGAAGTGGGAGCCGGGGCATCCCGTGAGATGCTGAGCTCCCCACCGCGGGCGAGGGCTGGGGTTTCATCTGTCTCTGCCCCGCAGTTCCCGGATGCCTGGCTGCTCCTGGCCAACACGGTGGTCTTGCTGGCCTTGGTGCCCCTGAAGGACCATGTCATCGACCCCTTCCTAGCCAGGCGGAGGCTGCTGCCCTCGGCGCTCCAGAGGATGGCCCTGGGCATGTTCTTCGGCCTCGCCTCTGTTCTCGCAGCGGGTAGGACCGGGCTGGGGTGGGATGCTGCCACGGGTAGGGATTCGGTGGGTGCTCAGCCCCCTGCCCGCATCCCGCAGGCATCCTGGAACGGGAGCGGCTGCAGTACGTGCACCGCAACCAGATGGTGTCACAGCTCATCGGCAAGGACCGCTACCTGGCTGCCGCGCTGCCCATCTGGTGGCAGGTCCCCCAGTACCTGCTCATCGGCATCAGCGAGCTCTTTACCAGCATCCCCGGTGAGCGGTGCCCACCTCTCCCTGGCCCTGGGGCACTCACTGCAGCCCCCCCACCGCGGCGGGTGGGTTTGTTGGAGGAACCCTGAAGGGTTCAAGCCTTTCCCCGTGCTCTCTCCGCTTTCCCGCAGGCCTGGAGTTTGCCTACGCCGAGGGCCCCGAGTCCATGAAAGGAGCCATCATGGGTCTCTTCTTCTTCATCTCTGGGGTGGGCTCGCTGTTGGGGTCGGGGCTGCTGACGCTCCTCTCGCTGCCGGCCCACGGGTGGATGCGCTGTCTGGAGGACTACGGTGAGCGCCGGCACGTGGACACGGGTGTCACTTTCTGCTTGGGGTGCTTTTGTGGCCTGTGGGGATGGGGTGCGGGACACGGGGGCGTCCCGAGGGCCACCCTCCCCGGTTCTGACCACCCTCCCGCCCGCAGGGAGCATCAACAGCTGCCGCATGGATAACTACTTCTTCCTGCTGGCGGGAATCCAGTCGGTCACCTGCCTGCTCTTCGCCTGGATCTCCAGGCACTACCAGAGCCGGCTGCCGCAGCCGGGTGCCCCCCACCTCTGCACGGGGCCGGAGGAGGACTGACATGGTGCCACGGGGGGTAATGGGACGTCACCCCCCTTCCCTGGGGACAGGGATGCTGGGCAGGGGGGACAGGACCCCGGCCAGCCAGAGCGGTCACCCCATCTCTGCGGCCCCACAGGTTTTTGGGGAGCTGTGGGGGTGGTTCAAGCCCCGGTGTGGCGCAGAGGAGGGGGAAGGTTGGGTGGGTGCCAGCCCAGCGTGGGGAACCTGCCGGGAGCAGGGTGACAGAGCAGAGGGGGTATCTCCTGCTGTCACCCAGGGCAATTTGGGGGTGTCTCGGGGGGGACTGGAGGGATGGAAATCCCCATGGCGTCCCTGAATAAAGGGACCTGCTGGCCCATTGCCTGTGGCTGCTATTGCAGGAGAGGCGCTTTGCTGAGGTTTGGGGGGAACAGGGACAGGGGGACATTGAGGGGGGACACCCAGGACCAGGCAGGGGTGGGCTGCCCCCTGGTCCTGGCTGCTGGGACTGGATGGGCTGAGGAGGAGGAAGGCGGCAGCCCCTTTCCCATGGCAGAATGGGGGTGAGGAACTTCCTTCCTCCAAGGTCACCCCGCTGGGCCAGGGCCAGGACCGGCCCCCGAGCCCTTCCCGTGACCAGCTCCCACGTTCATCCCCACGTGGAACCAACGCCAAGGGCATGTGCCCGTCCCCAGGAGCCCAGCGGGCTTGGCCGTGCCTGGCAGAGCCGGTCCCCGCTGGCAGCACCGCGGTGGTGCCCCCATCCCCACGCCTCCATCCTCCCCCATCCCCACGGCGGCAGGATGTGACCCACCGGTACACGGTGGCGGGAGCAGACGCCACGGCACGGGGGCTGCCGGACTTTTTTAAATATTTTATTTTTGTAACAACGTCAGAATTAAAAATCTTCCATAAATAACAGCCCCTCGCGGCAGCCCCTTCTCGGGGTGTTACAGGTAGAAAATGCCAGTCGTACAAAACGGATGCGTGGCCGGGATGAAGGTGGGGAGGGCGCGCGCCCCCCCCTCCTCCCCATGGCATGGATGGGGCGGGGGACATGGGACCCTCCCCGGGATCAGACCACAGGACTCATCAAGATCATCATCATCACTATGAACACAATGTCACAATGAGACCCAAAACAGTAAGGGCACCCCGGCTTCCTCCCCAGTGCCACTGGGGGGGGAGGTTGTGGGCCACCATGGACCCCAAGGAGGGGGATGCTCTGAGCT
>WEKW01026393.1:46783-87966 GCA_013389905.1 Sula dactylatra
CCCGGTTTCCAACCACGTCTACGAACGGCGGCTGATCGAGAAATACATCGCGGAGAACGGTACCGACCCTGTGAACAACCAGCCCCTCTCCGAGGAGCAGCTCATCGACATCAAAGGTAACGGGATCGTGCGGGGGCGGGGGAGGGCGGCGATTGTGCCCCCCGGTTCTCCCAGAGGGCGGATTCGCCCCATCAGGAGCAGGACGGAGGCGCACGAGTGGTTTTGGGTGCGTTAATGTGGCTGAAAACAGGAAAAAAAAAAGGCTCGGAGGAGAAAGAACGATGCAGGGGAGGGGCCAAATGTGGCCACTGTGCCCAACTTGGCACTGTGAGCCCCCACTGGGGTGCTGGCACCCTAAAAAAGGATTTCCTGAAGGATTAGTCAGCGATGCTCTCCCTGCATCAGCCTGAGGTGGTCAGAAAGCTGAGCTGCGGGGATCGGGGTGCTAGGGGGGTGCAGAGACAGCAGCGGGGTTATCTGAAGAGATAGACAGGAGCATTGAGGACACGGCGGATGTTTTTGCGCTGTCTTGTTGGCAGTCGCCCACCCGATCCGGCCCAAGCCTCCGTCCGCCACGAGCATCCCGGCCATCCTGAAAGCCCTCCAGGATGAGTGGGTAAGTGCCAGGTGACGGCCGGGAGCGGAGCTGAGCACCGGCAGCTGCCTGCGCTGGGGCTAACGCTGGGGCTAACACTTCTTCCCCGCCTGACTGATGCTGCCTCGTCCCGCCAGGATGCCGTCATGCTGCACAGCTTCACCCTCCGCCAGCAGCTGCAGACCACGCGCCAAGAGCTGTCCCACGCGCTCTACCAGCACGACGCCGCCTGCCGCGTCATTGCTCGGCTCACCAAGGAAGTCACCGCCGCCAGAGAAGGTGATGTGGGGCACACGGGGTAACATGGCGTGGGGAACTGTGGGTCTTGGGGCACTGGGGAGGAACGAGCAGTGCGTGGCCCGGCAGCAGGTAGCGATTGCTGCGCTGGATGCCATCTCTTTTCCTCTTCAAGCACCTGTTAAATTCACAGTCTTTCTCTGCCTCCGCAGCTTTGGCAACTCTGAAGCCGCAGGCTGGCCTCATCGTGCCCCAGACAGTGCCGTCCGCCCAGCCAAACGTGGCGGTGAGTCCCTGCTTCTCCCCTTGGTCCCCACTGCCAACCTCCACTCCTTCCCCCCGTCTTCCTTCTCTGGGTATAACCAGCCCCCTTTTCTGCCCCGTGCAGGGAGCTGGGGAGTCCATGGATCTGGGAGAGCTTGCGGGCATGACCCCCGAGATCATCCAGAAGGTAAAAAGGGGGTCTTCCCCTTGCGCTGCTGCACCCTTTGGCAGCAGCTCCTCCCCTCGTGGGAGCCCCAGTCAGTCTGTGAACACCCTTCTCTTGTTTGTAGCTTCAAGACAAGGCTACAGTGCTGACCACGGAGCGTAAGAAGGTAAGCGGCCCCGTTTCCCTCTGAAGATCGTGCCGTGCCCCAAGACGGGCCGATGTTTATCTCCACACCATTTTCCTTTTGCAGAGAGGCAAGACTGTTCCAGAGGAGCTGGTGAAGCCGGAGGAACTCAGCAAGTACCGGCAGGTCGCCTCGCATGTGGTGAGTGCCATGATGTGGGTCGGGGCTCGAAAACTCCCCCACGTACCTGGGCATCTTGGCCTCTCCTGTGCCACTTTGCAGCATCAATAAGGGACAGATCTGCTGCTGGGCAGAGCACGGAGAGGGTCGCGACTCTGTGCCACAGCCAGCAGGGACCTTAGACGTGGCACAGGCTCCTGCCGTTGGAATGAAACACCCTGGGGTCCCCCAAGGGCCTTTCAGTTCCCTTTAGGGACATTTCTTGCTTGCGGCATTAATCTGGTGTCCTCCTACCTCACGCAGGGGCTGCACAGTGCCAGCATCCCAGGGATCCTTGCCTTGGACCTCTGTCCTTCCGACACCAACAAGATCCTCACCGGTAAGGGAGCCTCCTCTGCTTGCTGGGGACTGTGTGGTGTCAGCAACGAGCCTGCCTGGGAGCAGGTCCCTTTCTCTGTGCTTTTGGGGCACAGAGGTGAGACAAGGGGTGTGAGGGATTTTCTCACCTCAAGGCAAAGCTTCTCAGGGCAGTGGTCCCCAGCTTTCCTGGAAAAAAACAGGAAAAAAGTGGCTGGACTTGGACTTGGCTGGCCACAGACTCCCGTCTCTCACCACTCCCTGATTTGTTTTCCAGGCGGGGCTGATAAAAATGTCATTGTCTTTGACAAGAGCTCGGAGCAGATCCTGGCGACGCTCAAGGGCCACACCAAGAAGGTTACCAGTGTTGTCTTCCACCCCTCTCAGGTGCGTTCGGCCTCTTCCCTCATAGCCAGGCTTCCCCAGATCGGGTTTTCTGGGCCCTCTTCTAGTGCTCTGTTCTGCTGGGGGCTCCGCCTCATGCAGGCTGGTGACAGGTCGAGGGAGGTTATCCTCCCCCTCTACTCCAGCCTATTGAGGCCACATCTGGAGTGCTGCATCCAGTTCTGGGCTCCCCAGTTCAAGAAGGACAGGGAACTGCTCGAGCAAGTCCAGAGGAGAGCTACCAAGATGCTCAGGGGACTGGAGCATCTCCCTTATGAGGAAAGGCTGAGACCTGGGTTTGTTCAGCCTGGAGAAGAGGAGACTGAGGGGGATCTTACCAATGCTTATAAATATCTGAAGGGTGGGTGTCAAGAGGATGGGGCCGGGCTCTGTTCAGTGGTGCCCAACGACAGGACGAGGGGCAACGGGCACAAGTGGGAACACGGGAAGTTCCACCTGAACATGAGGAAAAACTCCTTTGCTGTGAGGGTGCCGGAGCAGTGGCACAGGCTGCCCAGAGAGGCTGTGGAATCTCCTTCCCTGGAGACATCCAAACCCCACCTGGACGCGGTGCTGTGCCCCCTGCTCTGGGTGTGCCTGCTGGAGCAGGGGGGTTGGACGGGATGATCTCCAGAGGCCCCTTCCAACCCCCACCATCCTGTGATGGGCCAGTTCTTGCCTGCAGAAACCTCTCTCAGATGGAGAAGTGAAGGTCTTTCAGTGTTAACTTTCCTGCCTCATCCCTGTCATAGGACTTGGTGTTCTCAGCTTCCCCTGATGCTACTATCCGGATCTGGTCTGTGCCCAACGCCTCGTGCGTGCAGGTTGTCCGTGCCCACGAGGGCTCTGTGACGGGGCTGAGCCTCCACGCAACAGGCGACTACCTCCTCAGCTCTTCTGATGACCAGGTGAGACCCAGCCCCAGGCCACAGGCCCCGCTCTGCTTCTCATCTCTCTCTACTCAATGCATTCTTCCTCTCTTCCAGTACTGGGCTTTCTCAGATATCCAGACAGGCCGTGTCCTCACCAAGGTGACGGATGAGAGCTCTGGTTGTGGTAAGGCTTATGGCTCAGTATCCCCACCCTGGGGGGTTGTTGCGAGCCTGGAGAGAAAGGGTTTTTATTCCTGTGGGTCCCTGGGCTCATGGAGCTGAGAAACTCTGGGGGTGTCCTGCTAATAAAGTCAGAAAGCCTCCCCAACCCTCCGCATCTACCCCTGTGTCTCCGCAGCTCTCACCTGCGCCCAGTTCCACCCGGACGGGCTCATTTTTGGAACAGGGACGATGGACTCTCAGATCAAGATCTGGGATCTGAAGGTAGGGCTGGCCCTGGGTGCGTGTAGGTGGGGGACAGGGAGGCAGTGCCTTAGGGGTGGGCTTGGTTTGGTGCCTGTGTCTGCTGGAGTGGGGCTTCAAGGAATCTCTTCGGAGTTTTTCTCCAAAAAATACAAAGCTTCAGCTCAAGAACGGCCTCTTCTAACGCCGTAGCTGGTGATCAGGGGTTGTCTTGTGACAAGGAGGTGTTTGCTGCGTCCCTGAGAGAACCAGTGAGGAGCTGGAGGGTTTGTGGGCAGGCTGCCTAGCTCTGCCATGGGATGAGTCTGTGCTGGGTGTGCGTGGGCCTTGCTCAGTCCCAAGGCTGTGAATTTGTCAGCGCAGCCCCACATTAGCAACGCGCTCTAGCTCCGGCGCAGGAGCAGCTCTGGCTGTTGGCAGGTCAGCTCTAAAGTCCCCCATCAGCCTGTCGAGCCATAATTCAGGGCAACAAAGAGCGTGCAGAAGCAGCTCGGTCTCCATTCACCCACCTGCCTTTTAACTCTGAAGCAGACTGATGATACAGACTGACGCAGGCCGCCTGCCCGCCCAGCTGCGGTTGCAGGGATCCACTCTCTGATCTCCCGGCCATGAGGGCGCTGCGGTTCTCTAACTGCCTTATCCCCAGGAACGCACCAACGTGGCCAACTTCCCAGGGCACTCGGGCCCCATCACCAGCATCGCCTTCTCCGAGAACGGCTACTACCTGGCCACGGCAGCGGACGACTCTTCTGTCAAGCTCTGGGACTTGCGTAAGCTCAAGAACTTCAAGACGTTGCAGCTGGACAATAACTTTGAGGTGTGTGACGGTCCCCTTTTCCCCGCCGATGGGCCAGCTGGCAAGCTCCTCTCCCAGAGTCCGCTGCTCCCGGCTGCATTCCTCTGCTTTGCAGAGGTTTTGCCCCCACCCCAGCACCCCAAGAGGCTGTTTGGAGCTTCCTGGGCCTGGTCTGAAGCCTTGTTCCCTTTCTCCTCTGCAGGTGAAGTCTCTCATCTTTGATCAGAGCGGCACCTACCTGGCCCTGGGCGGGACAGACGTCCAGATCTACATCTGCAAGCAGTGGACAGAAATCCTCCACTTCACAGGTGAGGAGCTGGGGCTGTGGGAGCGTGGAGGCAGGAGGAGGGGAGATGTGTAGGTCCACTCCTGAGGAGAGGAAATGCTCTCCTGGGTCTGCCAGAGCCAGCTGCGGGGTGCAAAACACTACCCACCCCGTCAGCGCCTCCACTTGCAGCGAGCCAGCAGGTTGTTCGAGGAGGAACAACCCCATAGAATCACGGAATGTCCTGAGCTGGAAGGGACCCACAAGGGCCATTGAGCCCAGCTCCTGTCCCTGCACAGGACAGCCCCAAATTCACACCATGGCTCTGAGGACCTTGTCCAAGTGCTTCTGGAATATCGCCGGCCTTGGCACCGTGATGCCTCCCTGGGGAGCCTGTTCCAGGGCTCCACCACCCTCTGGGGGAAGAACCTTCTCCTGATACCCAACCTAACCCTCCCCTGGCACATCTTCCTGCCATTCCCTCGGGTCCTGTCGTTGGTCACCAGAGAGAAGAGATCAGCCCTGCCCCTCCTCCTCCCCTTGGGAGGAAGCTGCAGACCGCCATGAGCTCTGCCCTCAGCCTCCTCTTCTTCCGGCTGGACAAACCCAGTGACTTCAGCCGCTCCTCGTACGGTTTCCCCTCTAAACCCTTCACCAAGTCCGTGGCCCTCCTCTGGACACTCTCCAGTAGCAGCTTTATACCCTTGATGTCCTGTGGTGCCCAAACCTGCCCACAGCGCTCGAGGTGAGGCCGCAGCAGTGCAGAGCAGAGTGGGATATGCATGCACAGGTTAGAGGCTGACCTGCTGGAAAGCGGCTCTGCTGAGAAGGCCCTGGCAGTGCTGGGGGGCAGCAGGTGACCATGAGCCAGCACCGTGCCCTTGTGGGCAAGAAGGGCAACGGTGTCCTGGGGTGCATTGAAAGGAGTGTGGCCAGCAGGGTGAGGGAGGTTATCCTCCCCCTCTGCTCTGCCCTGGTGAGGCCACATCTGGAGTGCTGCGTCCAGTTCTGGCCTCCCCAGTTCAAGAAGGACAGGGAACTGCTCGAGCAAGTCCAGAGGAGAGCTACCAAGATGCTCAGGGGACTGGAGCATCTGCCTTATGAGGAAAGGCTGAGACCTGGGTTTGTTCAGCCTGGAGAAGAGGAGACTGAGGGGGATCTCACCAATGCTTATAAATATCTGAAGGGTGGGTGTCAAGTGGATGGGGCCGGGCTCTTTTCAGTGGTGCCCAACGACAGGACGAGGGGCAACGGGCACAAGTTGGAACACGGGAAGTTCCACCTGAACATGAGGAAAAACTCCTTTGCTGTGAGGGTGCCGGAGCAGTGGCACAGGCTGCCCAGAGAGGCTGTGGGGTCTCCTTCCCTGGAGACATTCAAACCCCGCCTGGACACGGTGCTGTGCCCCTGCTCTGGGTGTGCCTGCTGGAGCAGGGGGTTGGACGGGATGATCTCCAGAGGTCCCTTCCAACCCCCACCATCCTGTGATTCTGTGAGCTCCAACTCTTGGCCCCCTCGCAGGGATGGGCGCGGAGGTGGCCTGGCTCTGCCCGTGCCACCCTCATCAGGGAGCCAGGAGGGGTTAACGCCGCTCAGTGCCATAACCACGGGCTGTGTCTTCCCTCTGCAGAGCACAGCGGCCTCACCACTGGAGTAGCTTTTGGCCACCACGCCAAGTTCATTGCCTCAACGGGCATGGACCGGAGCCTGAAGTTCTACAGCCTGTAGCCCCGGACGTGGGGCTGGGGTCTCGCTCTCATGCTGGGGTTTAGGGTGCGAGGGTTGGGAGGGAGTACTGGGGTGGGAGGGAGGGAGGCAGGCAAGTGGTTCATTACTTCTCCAGGCACCACTGCTGTAGCTGTTGGCAGAGGGGAAGTTGGATGTCGCCTCCCCGTGCTTCACGGATTTGTTGTTTTTAGTTTTCTTCTTTTCCAGTTTTGTGTGTGTCTTTTCTGCCTTTAGATTCTGTTCTGTGGTTGTAACAGATGCATCAAAAGGCTCCAACCCTGGCGCTGGTGGATGTTCGTGGCCAGGATTGGGGCGGGGATGTGTGGAAGGAGGGAGGGAGGGGACGACTGTGCAGGTTTTGTAAACAGTTATCTAGTTTCATTAAGGAAATAAAGAACTATTCACCGTAGCGCTGTGTGCTGGTGTCGTCCTGGGCGTACGGAAGGCTCCTGTGAAGGCCTGGGACGTAGCACAGAGGAGAGGAGGCTCCGACAGAGCAGACAGAAGCGCAGGGTGGGATGGGGGGGTGTCTCAGCCCCCAGCCCGTGGGGCTGAGGGGGGAGCTGTGAGTGCTGTCAGCTCCGGGATGGGGACAGGGGACCTTCCTCTTTCCTCCCGTCCCCCAGGGACAAACCACCACCACAGCCTCCGGCTTGAGCCGTGCTATGCACTGGTTTATTTTTCCAGCTTGCCCAGAGCTGTTGGGCGGCGTCAGGCTGGAGGTAGGAGCTGTGCAGGAGGAAGAGGAGAAGGACAATTAGTCAGAGCTAGGATGAAGGCGCAGTTTAGGGAGTGGAGGGCACTCACCCACCGCCTCCGGGCTCAGCCTCTCTGCAGCTTGGGGACCTTTGGGAAGACGATGCATCCCCGGGAGGTGACCATGGCCATGGCTTCAGCAGTCTCATCCCCCAGAGACCGACGCGCTCCTGGGGAGAGGCAAGGGGTTGGTTTGGAAAGCCGGGGCAGGCAGAGGGTCGCCCGGCTGCCGAGGAGGCGACCAGGAGCCGGCGGCAGCCCGACTTACGCGAGGGCACTCCCAGCTGGCAGGAGGGCCGGCAGGGCTCGGGCTGGGCGAGGTGGCACACAGAAGCGCTGCATGAAATGTACACCTGGAAGCCACGGGTGGGCCAGCGTTAGTGCTGGGGGCCTCAGAGAAGATGCCCCAAGCTGCAAGGAACTCCCCTTCTCCAAGCAGAGGGGGCTCCCCGCTGCCGTTGCGGGACCACAGCTGGGGAGCGGAGCAGCACGGGGCAGCAACGCTGCGCTGGCACTACGGGCAGACTTGCTCAGGAAAGGCGTTGGGGTGCATTTGGGGGTGTTGGGATGGCGGCTTGCCAACACTGGAGGGGCTCAGGGGGATCACCAGGCACCTCTGAGGTCCATGACCAGCCCCTGGGGTACTGCTGCAGGTCCTGCCCCCCCTCACCTCTCCCTCCAGCACCACCATGGAGGGGGGCTCCACAAAGGTGAAGGTGGAGATGACGAAGCGCTGGTAGTGGCTAGGGAAGGGCAGCTGCGGCGAGGCCGGTCCCACCGGCACGAGCTGAGTCTTGTAGTTGTCCCCTGTGAAGGGGCACCTGGGCATGCGAGAGGGACCCTTGGTTGGTGTGGATGAGCCCCCTCCATCCATCCTCCTATCCCCTCCCCAGCTCACCCGTCCACCAGGATGGGCCACTGGGGCTCAGCTGCGGCGTCGGTGCTGGGGGACGCCCAGCAGTGGTGCAGGACCAGCACCAAGTTGGGGTCTGTCTTCTGCAGGAGGCGAACCTCCACGTAGATGGGATCCCGGAGCACCTTCACCAAGGGGTAGTCGCCATCGTGGTGGTAGGAGGTGTAGCTCTCATCTGTGGGAAGGGTGAGAGGCTGAAGCAGGCTGAGGGTGGGGGACGGCAGGGTGGGCGGCAGCGGCGCGGGTGGGCTGCTTACCAGTGGCGATGCGCAGCTGGAGCCCCAGCGGCCCCGGCATGGCCAGGGGGGCGGCTGTGGGGGGCACGGCCACCTCCATGCGGAGCGGCAGGAGGTCGCTGGCGTTGTAGATGCAACGAGCCTGGAGGCTGCAGGGAGCAGAGCAGACCTGGGTGCCTCCCATGCCCTCCAGCACCCCACAATGGCACCAGCTCCCCCAGCCCCAGGAGGGGTGGGCACCACCTGGGCATCTGCTGCAGGGGTCTCCGGTCCCAGCAGCGAACACCAGCAGGAGCAAGGAGCTGGTCTGGGGGGGGCTGCAGGCAGAGGGGGAGCCGGACAGGCTTTGCCAAGGGGGGTTCCCGGCTCCGCCTGGCTTCCCCCACCCTCCCCTTACATGTAGGTGCTGTCCCGTGTGATGGAGCCGCGGGCAGACCCCTGGACATCGATGGTAGAGATCAGCTGGTTCTCATAGATCAGCCGGTCCTCGATCACCTGGGGTGGACACACACACGGGGGCAGGGTCCCCACTGCAGTCTGAGCAGCTGGGGGGGGTCTCAGGGAGGGGGCGGGGGTCACATTCGCTACTTGGACTGTGGTGCCGCACTGCGTGACGGGGAAGCGGAACATGACGAAGGTCTCCGTCACCCTGACGGGCTCGCAGCCGGCCTGGGTGCTGGCGAGGCGCACGCTGTCCAGGTTGTAGGGCTGGGTGGTGAGGCCCCGCGGCACCACCAGGACAAAGTGCCCGTCCAGCAGGCACTGCACGGTGGCTGTGGCAGGAGGGAATGACTCCATCAGCCTGAGCAACGAGGCTCTGCAGCCCCCCTTCTCCACCCTGGCAGGTGCTGGCCAAGGCAGTCGGCGATGGGGGGATCCCCAGGGACCCCGCCAAGCATCCTACCCGTGTTGCCATAATAGCAGGGCACAATGCGGTCCATATCATCGTAGCAGCAGCCCGCCTGCAGGCATGCTTCCCGGCCCTGCGGTGCCACGCAGGGCATCCTCCCCACGGCCACTTGGCACTGCTCCCGCGTCAGCTGGGTGCCTGGGGTGGCAGAGTGGGGGAACACTGCCCTGAGCATCCCCCTGAGCATCCCTCTGCCCTGCCCTCCCAAGCAGCCCCCTGCCAAAGCAGCCCCTGCTCGCCCCTCATGGCTGTGACCTGCTGCTCCGGGGACAGGGAGGACCCAGCCCCGTTTGCACCCCTCCATCCCACCATGTTGCTTTACCTGCCCCTGCCGAGGGATAGAAGAGAGCCGTGGATTGCAGCAGACTGGGCTGGGATTGAAGCCCAGGACGCAGCAAGCCAGGCTGGGCTTGGGGCTGCAGTCCTGGGCGCACCAGACCCGGCTGGAGCTGAGCCTGAAGTCCAGGGCGTACTAAACCTGGTCGGGACTGGAATCCTGGGTGCACTAGACCTGGTCGGGAATTCCCTGGATGTACCAGCCCGGCTTGGCTCTGGAGACCTGGGTGCATCATGCCTGGCTGGGACTGGGAGCCAGGGTGAGGCAGCCCAGTTTGGCTCTGGATCCCAGGGCGGAGGAGACCGGCTTGGGAGTGGGTCTGAAGGCCAGGACGAGCTAAGCCCGGCTGACTTTGGGGCTGAGCTCCTGCACGTACAAAGCCTCCTTGAGTCTGAGCACTAGCATGCATTAAGCCAGACTGGACACTGGGGTGTGACAACCCAGGCTGGTTTTGGGTATGAAACCCCGGGCGCAGACGACCTGGTTGGTTTTGAGCTCCAGGGTGCACAAGCCCAGGCTGGTTTTGGGTCTGAAGCCCCGGGCGCAGACGACCTGGTTGGTTTTGAGCTCCAGGGTGCACAAGCCCAGGCTGGTTTTGGGTCTGAAGCCCCGGGCGCAGACGACCTGGTTGGTTTTGAGCTCCAGGGTGCACAAGCCCAGGTTGGTTTTGGGTCTGAAGCCCCGGGCGCAGACGACCTGGTTGGTTTTGAGCTCCAGGGTGCACAAGCCCAGCCTGGTTTTGGATCTGAAGCCCCGGGCGGAGAAGCCCCGGCTGGGGCTGAGCCCTGGGGTGCAACAGCCCAGGCTGGGCTGGGGACTGCACACCTGGGCGTATTAAGCCCCGCTGGTTTTGAGCGATGGGGTGACCCATGGCTGACTGGGGCTGAAGCCCCGGGTGAACCAGGCTGGGCTGGGCTTGGGGCTGCAGCCCGGGCTGCACCAGGATGGGCTGGGTCTGAGCCACAGGGTGAACCTGCTCCGAGTGGGCTTGGGGAGAGAGCTGGGATCCTGGGAGGGTGAGGGTGGACTGGGACACGTGGTGCAGGAGGCCAGGCTGGGACAGGGGGACAAGGACGTCAGCCTGGGTCTGGTGGACACTGTTGCCCCGGCCAGCCCGTTGCTCGGTGTGCACGTTGCTGTCCCTGAGGATCTCATAGTCCCCTGGCTGCGGGCAGGTCATGTTGACTTCGTAGGAGGCAGCCAGGACCCCGCTGAGCAGCATCTCCTCCAGCTGCACCCTCAGGACATAGCGGTCCTCCTGCAGCAGGGCGGGAGGGACAGTCACCCCCAGCCCACCGGTGCTGGGGGGAGCACGGGTGGGACAGGACCCTCACCTTCACCAGGACGTGGCAGCCCTCATACCCGGAGGAGAAGATGACGGCGCCATCTGCCCCTGTGTTGAGCCAGTGGAGGCAGATGGAGCAGTTGGCCACGTCAAAGCGGGTGCCAAACTCGTCTGTGGGGACACCATGGGCACAGCGGGGGGGGGGAGTGAGGTGGCACAGCCGGGTGCTGTGATGCTCCCCAGGGAGGCAGGCACACAGAATCCCTCCCTGGCATCTTCCCCCNAGGTTTTGGGGTAACCCCAGGGCGATCCAGCACATGTCACCCCAAGGAGATCCGGGGTGGGGGGGTTATCACTCACCCATGACTTTGAAGCGGACGGTGCGGCCGCGGGTGGGGTACGCCAGCAGCTGCATGCCGTAGTCCCCGCAATCATAATGGTACTGTAGGAGTGAGAAGGCGGGTCCCGGTCCCAGGGGCAGGAGGAGCAGCAGCAGGAGGAAGGAGCAGCTCCGTCCCATCGTGGTGGAGGCGAGCGAGACCGGAGCATGGGGCTCTCCGTGGATGGGCACTGGGGTCACGGATTTATACCCGGCCAGCTGGGACATGGGAAGGGGGGGGATCAGATGACTGGTGGGGCCATGCCGGGACAGTGCCTCCTGCCCCGTGGCGGGGGGGAACAAACTCTGTCCAGGGCTCCTCGCTCCCCTGCCACCAGTGACCTCGCTGCCCCTGGCCCCACGGTCACTTCCCGCAGCTGTGCCAGCACACTTGTCCCACAGCGGCTGGAGAGACCATCCCTGCAAAGGGGGAATGGAGACAGCACTGACCAGGATGCCCAGCTGGACCAAGCCACCCAGGCAGGAGGAGGGGGCTAGTGTGTGCCCACCTCCCCCCTTGCCACACAGCCTTGGGGTTTGCCACAAGCCGGTGGGGACAGCGGTGGCATCTGGCTCCCCGATGGACACCCCACTGCCGGGGCAGCTGTGGCACTGGGAGCCTGCAGAGGGACCGGGGGAGCACGGTGGCATGGCCCCGGTGAGGTCTGGGGTCTGGGGAATCGGGCAGTTGTCCCCAAATCCCACCCCCCAGCGGCTGCACGCCCCGGCTCTGCCCCACTGGCACTGCCCCAGGGGAACCAAAAATCCTTCAAAGAGCACTTTGTCCCACAGCAGCGAGGAGTTGCGAGAACTGTTCCTGGAAGTGAGGACTCGAGGCTGCTGCCCTGAGCGTGGCACAGGGCTGGGGTCTTCAAGACCACCTCTCAGCCCAGCCATCACCCTCCTCTGCTCTGCGGTGCTCCCCGGCACCCCAGAGCAAGGGTGGTCGTGGTCCCGCCAGCTGTGCCACGGGGATCCTGAGCCCTGGGATGCTCGTACCCCGAGATCGGCGAACGGGGAGCCGCTGTGGGCAAGCGACGGGCAGGCCCACAACGAAAAGCCAGAGGCGAACTTCACCCTGGGACAGGGAGGAAGGACCTTGGTCCCCTCAGGTGGCTGCTGAGCGCAGCGCTTTGTGGGTTCCCTCTGCCTCCCTCTTCAGAAGTTTCTCTTCTGGGTCTTATCTTTATTGCAGACTAAACCGAGTCACCCCCACCCACCTCGTCGGTGTGACGGTCACAGCCAGCTCCTACACCCTGCCCCAGCACGTTGCCAGGTATGAACGTGCCCAGATGCCCATTTGCCATCCTCCAGCCTAGCCCAGGTGCCAGCTTCAGAGTTTTGGAGGTTTAAAACCCTCCTGCGTCGTGGGAGCCGCTGTCCTCGGCCTTCCCAGGGGAAAACCCACCTCCAGCTCGGTGCAGGCACAGGGACTGCACCAGCTCCCACCGGCTCGTGGCACCGAACCCAGGCTCACAGTGCAACGGTGCGTGGAGCTGGGGGCTTGGCTGTAGCCCCCACTAAAACCTTAACCGCCTCATTAAAGAGCGGTATCAGCTACAGCGACACTCCCACAACCTCCTGAGCCGCGGCTGTGCCTATATATGTACCTACATACACATAGGGGGTCCTCCTGCCTGCCGTTGCTGGCACCTGGTGCCCCCATCCCACGAGTGCAGGCAGGACCAGGCAGCGCCGGCTGGCTGGGTGTGCTTTATTGAGTGGGGCAACGAGCCCGGGAGCAGTCCTGGTCCCTTTCCCCCCACCTCCCCGCAGCCATCACAGCTTCATGGTGGCAGCGGGGCCCAGGTGGAGCTCCAAGAACTGGACGATCTCCTGCCACGAGTGCTCCTGGGCTTTGGCGTGGGCTTGGGCTTCACCCCCCCACACCACCGGCCGGGGGGTGCCCCGGATGCTGGAGATGCTGCAGAGGGGCGAGCCGGGGGGCTCGATCAAGTGCCCGGCCCCAGGGTAGGAGAGGAGGCGGCAGCTCTCCGGCGGCATCCGTGCCATGGCCAGCTCAGCAAAGAGCTTGCTGTTGAAGCTGCGGTCGGCCTCCCCCACCACGAAGAGGACCTTCCCCCGGACTTTCTCAACGGGGATGGCCGAGGCGCTGTACGCGGGGTCCCGGGGGTCAGCGAAGATGGCCGAGTTGTCCAAGGCCCCCATCTCCACCAAGACCGCGCGCTCAATGTAGTAGGGGATGGGGGGGATGCGGAGGTCCTTGTAGACCAGAGGATTGCCATGGAGGAAGGCCGTGCCGTTGATCCACACCGTGGCCACCACCTGTGGGAGGAAGGTGGCCATGGCCAGGGCCACCTCTGCTCCTTTGGAGACGCCGACAACGCCCAGGCCGGGGCCTCGCACCTGCAGCAGGGGGAAACGGAGCCAGCTGGCAGCACCGCTCGCTGGGCTGTCACCGGAATGTCCCCAGTCATGAGGACAACCTGCTCACTGGGACATCCCCTGGTCACCAGGACATCCTGCTCACTGGGATGTCACCAGTAACCAGGACATCCCTGCTTGCCAGGACATCCCCAGTTCATGGAATGTCCTGAGCTGGAAGAGACCCACAAGGACTATCAATCCCAGCTCCTGTCCCTGCACAGGACAGCCCCAAATTCACACCATGGCTCCGAGGGCCTTGTCCAAGTGCTTCTGGAATATCGCCAGCCTTGGCGCCCTGATGCCTCCCTGGGGAGCCTGTTCCAGGGCTCCACCACCCTCTGGGGGAAGAACCTTCTCCTGATCCCCAACCTACCCCTCCCCTGGCACATCTTCCTGCCATTCCCTCGGGTCCTGTCGTTGGTCACCAGAGAGAAGAGATCAGCCCTGCCCCTCCTCCTCCTCCCCTTGGGAGGAAGCTGCAGACCGCCATGAGCTCTGCCCTCAGCCTCCTCTTCTCCCGGCTGGACAAACCCAGTGACTTCAGCCGCTCCTCGTACGGTTTCCCCTCTAAACCCTTCACCAACCTCGTGGCCCTCCTCTGGACACTCTCCAGTAGCAGCTTTATACCCTTGATGTCCTGTGGTGCCCAAACCTGCCCCCAGCGCTCGAGGTGAGGCCGCCCCAGCGCGGAGCAGAGCGGGACAATCCCGTCCCTCGGCCGGCTGCGATGCAGCGCTCGATGCACCCCAGGGCACGGCTGGCCCTCTCGGCTGCCAGGGCACGCTGTGGGCTCACGTTCAACTCGCCGTGGAGCAGAGCCCCCAGCCCCTCTCTGCAGGGCTGCTCTCCAGCCCCTCGCTCCCCAGGCTGTCTGTACAGCCAGGGCTGCCGTGCCCCAGGGGCAAAATCCGGCGCTTGCCCTTGTTCAGCTTCACACGGCTGGTGATTGCCCGGATCTTCAGGAGAGATCACCGGGAAGTCCCACTCACCGGACGTCCTCAGTCACCAGGACGTCCCTGCTTGCAGGGGCCACCCGCTGTGCCACAGGGCTCACCTTGGGGTGCCGGAGGAGCAGCTCAGCCGCCTCCTCGAAATACTCCAGGTCGAGCTGGGTCAGGGTGCGGGGCAGGTCATCGTAGGCGAAGAAGGCCAGTGCCAGCACGGCGAAGCCCCGGCTGGCCAGCAGCCCCGCACGAAACTCAATGAGGCCACCTGCGCCCCCAAACAGGTCGATCACCCCCGGGAAGGGTCCTGGTCCTGCAGGCAGTCGGAGAGACCGTCACTGTTGGGGGCAGAGGAGCCACGAGTGCCATCCCATGCCCTGGGGTTCCTGCCTGGCCCTGGGGAGTCCCTGGGGGTCTGTGGCCAGGCATCCCGGGGTCCCCCATGCCCCACTGCTTACCAGGTGGCAAGAAGAGAGCCCCACGGACCCTGCCCTCCCGGATGGGCACCCGTTGCACGCCGGGACCCACGTACCACCGCTCGGCCTCACAGGAGGCCAGCGGCTGGTCCTGGGGTCCGGTGACCAGGCGGGCGCCGTCAAAGACCTCCAGACGGACAAGGAAGGGGCTGCCGGCCACATCCCGCTTGACCAGCCGTCGGAAGAGGGTGTCAGGCTGCAGGAACCAGAAGAGCCCCATGGGCCAGACGCCGGTGTAGCTGCCGCCCACGGCGGCATGGCGCCCGGGATCCACCTCGCCCACCCCGTCGGCGTGGAAGAAGGCACGCGCCTGGAAGCACTCGCCGTGCTCGTCCATCAGCGATGCCCGCAGGGTGACCAGCTGGGAGGGGGACAGCCCCCGCACCTGCACCTGCACCGGCCGGTCAGCCAGCGAGGACCGCGGTGCCACCGTCACCTCCACCATGGTGCACCTAGGGATGGAGATAAGCGTCCCACTCAGGCTCCACGGTCATCCCACCCAGGGAGAGGGCTGTTTGGAGGCCCACCGCGGGCTGGCAGCAGGGGATTGTCCCCAGGGATCCTAAGGAGGGAGCCATGGGACTCGGCGATCACACGATGGGGTTTGCAGCCCAGCTGGTCCTGCTGGCATCCCCTCCTTCCCTGGTCCCCATCCCTCCCCCGTCCCCAAGGACACGTAGCCCCGCACCCCTCCCCAGCACCTCCCACTCTCCGACCCCAAGCCCCCCTCCCCAAAACCTGCCCGGCAGCAGGGACACCCGCAGAGACACCCCTTTTTCTTCTGTCCCCCAGCCCTGGCTTTGCCAGCACCCACCACTGCCTCTCCCCATCCTCCTCCTCTGCACCCCGGGGCCGGACCAGGGTAGGGGGTCAGGGCGAGCTGGGGACAGGGGCTACAGAGTGCCCCCATTCCAGTGCAGACCCCGTTTTCCCTCCACGCGGCGGGGCGGCCAGGTAGGCCGTGGCAGCATGCAGGGATCCCAGCGAGGTGCTGGCCCTAGCCCAGCCCTGGGAGGAGACACCAAGTTCGCCCACATACGCCCTGCCAGGAAAGCAGCCCCCCCGAAGCCCTGGGCGCCTGCAAGCTGTGAAGCCACGGGTATGGGCTCCAAGCCCCCCTCTTACCTGGCCGGGGCAAAGGCTGGGCTGGCAGCTCTGGGGAGGGAGCGGCAGGGCTCTGCCTATATTGCTTCAGAGATTATTAACCCAGGAAGCGGCGAGGGCAAAGCCCTCCTGCTCGATGACCTGGGCCAGGCTGGCAGCCGCCCCATGGCTCCACTGTGCCCCACAGCTCCTGCCAAGCCCCCTTGCCTGCAGCACCCCTCAACAGGGCTGCCCTGGGCATCGGTGGGAACCCCCCCCCCCCAATTCCTACTTCATGGGGGCAACAGGGAACTCTGCCCCCTCCATTGGGGTCCCCCGAACCCATGATTCTCCCAGCCAGTGATTAACTCACCCCTGTGCTCCGCTCTGTCTCGGGGGGGGGCACAGGACCAGCTCCCCCCACGGTCACTGCTCATTCTGGGGCTGCAAACTCATCACACGCCCCCCTAGCTGCCACCCCAAGATGAAGCTCCTGGGCCCAGGCACCACCATGCCCTCCCACGCCAGGACCCTCCACTGCAAGCAAGGGCTGATCCTCCCTGAAGCCTCGTGTTTGCCCACCCTTGGCCCCCCACCCCACTGGTCTGGCTCACAGCAGGCTGAAAACGCAGCCCACAACAGGATTGCAGAAATGGGATGTTTACAGAGCAAGAAAAACCAGGGAAGTGAAGAGAACCGTGTGGGTTTCCCACCCCCAGCCCTTTCCTCCCCCACCCCAAACCCGCCCTGGAGCCGTGCTGCCCCCCAGCACCCCCAGAGAAGGGTGACAGGAGGCTGTGCTGTACCGTGCACTCCCCTCCCATCTTGGCAGCACAGCAGAGAGGTTCCCCTTCTCTTCGTGACAGGCTCTAGGGCTCATTCCCAGGAGGGCAAGGCCCCTCTTTGAGGAAGGGGAGCTCAGGGCACAAGGGGCCACGGTGCTCTGCAATCCCAGGAAGGCCGAGGGAGATCTGCCTCAGCAGAGGGAAGGCCCCGAGCTGGAGCCACCAGCCCCCCCGAGCCACTGGAGGTGAGTCTGGGTCAGTCCCTGTTCATTTTTATAAAGAAAAAGCAGATCTGGGCAGGTGAAGCAGTTCTCCTTCCACCCCCCAGCCATCAGGAACACCCCGACTTCACAGGGCAGGGGGGATCCAGCAGCTGGTTCCTGCAGGTCACGGCACTGCGTAACCCATGCCAGCTCTGTCCTGCTGTCTGTCCAACACCGAGGGCCCGGGCAGTGACTCCTGCCTGCCGAGCTGAGGAAGCAGCCCTGGAGAGGAGCAGGACCCACAGAAATCCGGGCTGCCCGGGCCGGGCATCGCGATACCCCATCTCCCATCTCAATCCGTGGCTGCTTTGCGCTGCACGGGTGTCTTCTGGAGCAGGGCCAGCGTGTCCCGCTTCTCTACCCGCCGCAGCTGCTTCTTCTTTGCCCGTTTGAGCTTCAGCGGGTTCCGGATCTGGGGGAAAGGGGAAGAGGGGGCTTTTCAGGGACAGCGACCATGCTGGGGGGAGCAAAAGGGGACGGGAACAGCAGGGCTCCCCGCCTCCCGCCCCTATGGCACAGCTAGAGCCAGGCCCCTCTGCACCAAGCTGCAGGATGGGATCTTCTTCCTCCCGCTGCCAAAGCAGCGGACGTAGCAACGGTCAAAGTCTGTACATGAAGCCACCCGGCTCCTGATCCGATTTCTCCTAAAACTCCTCCCTGGAAACACCTCCAAGTTGCCCCAGCTCTTGTGTCGGAGAGGACAGGCAATAACCCCATCCTCGCCACCACCAACTGTGCAGGTCTTCACCACACCCATCCCAAGCTCCTGGGTCTCTTCCAGACAGAAAAGCCCTGACTTCCCCACATGAAAATGCATTTGGATCCCCGTCGATGCCGAGTTTCCCTTGCTCTATCAGCCTGTGTGCCAGTGACCCCCCAGGCTGACCCCCTCCTTGGTTTTCTCAACCTTGAAAGAGAAGCTGTCCCCCCACCCCACCCTGCAGGACACCGGCTGCCTGGCCGGCAGAGGAGACACTCTCCTGGTGCAGCTGGGTTTGGTGGGATTTTCCCAATCTTCCCAGTGCTGCCCACAGCATTCTTCAAAGGAGGAGCCACGGAGAGGAACTGGAGCAAACTGGAGCCCAGTGCCCGAGGTCTGGAGGGCACTGGGTCTGCCAGGCCACCGTGGTGACCCCAGCCAGGAGTAGGGCTGTGACTCACCACTTGGACAATCTCCGCCTTCCTCTCGTTCTCCAGGCGCCGCTTCAGGTTCTCCTCCCGGCGCCGCTTTTTCTCCTGCAGTAACAACACCAAAACATTCCCTGCAGGTCCCTCCCTCCCTCCAGGCTTAAACCCCAAACAGCATCAACCAGCAGCTGATGCAGATGCTAGTCAGGGAGCTGCACAGCTACGGCAGCACGAGCAACACCTGCCCAAGCATGAAATCTGCTGCACAAAGCCAAGCCAGCAGTGCTTTCCCCCACCTCCACAAGGCTTGAACTGACAGAGCGCGTTTATTCCGAGTCAGTGATTTGCAGCATGTGACTGTTGCAGCCTGGATTTGGCAGGACGACAGGGAATTCACCACTCTGCCTGCCCACGAGAAGGGTTTTTGTTCACTGTGAGGCAGGCACCCCGCAGGGCTCTGCCAGAATAACGCCATGGCCCCGAAGGCTGGGATGTGGGCAGAGACATGGGGTTGTGTATGGAGAGAGGTGGAAAGTCTCTGGTTGCAGCTTGACACTCCCGAGGGCAGAGAGGCCCTGCAGACAGATCTGGACAGACTGGAGAGCCGGGCAATCACCAACCATATGAAGCTGAACAAGGGCAAGTGCCGGATTTTGCCCCTGGGGCACGGCAGCCCTGGCTGTACAGACAGCCTGGGGAGCGAGGGGCTGGAGAGCAGCCCTGCAGGGAGGGGCTGGGGGCTCTGCTCCATGGCGAGTTGAACGTGAGCCCACAGCGTGCCCTGGCAGCCGAGAGGGCCAGCCGTGCCCTGGGGTGCATCGAGCACTGCATCGCAGCCGGCCGAGGGAGGGGATTGTCCCGCTCTGCTCCGCGCTGGGGCGGCCTCACCTCGAGCGCTGGGGGCAGGTTTGGGCACCACAGGACATCAAGGGTATAAAGCTGCTACTGGAGAGTGTCCAGAGGAGGGCCACGAGGTTGGTGAAGGGTTTAGAGGGGAAACCGTACGAGGAGCGGCTGAAGTCACTGGGTTTGTTCAGCCGGGAGAAGAGCCCCCGACTGCTCGGCAAACCTGCCCCGTGGAGACAGCAGGCATGGAGGCACTGGGCGATGCTGCCTGTGGGGTCCTGAGCCCAAGGCTCAGCTCCCAAAGCCCCGTTACCTCTCGTTCTTTCTGCTTCCTCTCCTGCAGCTGCCGTGCCAGGTCCTGGACAAGCTTCTTCTCCTGCCGCTCCTTCATCTTCCGCGCCCAGGAGGTGCGAAGGGCCTTGTCCTGAATCATGTGTGAGAACCTGAGCAGGTAGACGGGCCGTGTCAGCGGCCAGGGACGGCACAGCTGAGCTCCCCATGGCTCACAGAAACCCTACACAGCCTTGGCCCCTCTGGATCCTCTCCTAGAACTCCTCAGGCCAGAACTCTGTGAAACTCCCCCAGCTCACAGCCTCCCACAACAGCCTCAGCCCCTGGACATCCAAACCCATCTTTTGACACTGTCTCTCACAGCATCCTCCTAGAGAAGCTGGCAGCTCATGACTTAAGACAGGCATACTCTTCACTGGGTAAAAAAACAGCTGGCTGGCCGAGCCCAGAGAGCTGTGGTGAACGGAGCTAAATCCAGTTGGTGGCCAGTCACGAGCGGTGTCCCCAGGGCTCAGTGTTGGGACCAGTCTTGTTTAATATCATTATCAATGATCTGGACGAGGGGATCGAGTGCGCCCTCAGTAAGTTTGCAGGTGACACCACATTGAGTGGGAGTAGTCGATCTACTTGAGGGCCGGAAGGCTCTGCAGAGGGATCTGGACAGGCTGGATCAATGAGCTGAGGCCAATTGTATGAGGTTTAACTAGGCCAAGTGCTGGGTCCTGCACTTGGGTCACAACAATCCCAGACAATGCTCCAGGCTTGGGGAAGAGAGGCTGGAAAGCTGCCTGGCGGTGAAGGACCTGGGGGTGCTGGCTGACAGCCGGCTGGACACGAGCCAGCGTGTGCCCAGGCGGCCAAAAAGGCCAACGGCCTCCTGGCTTGTGTCAGCAATAGTGTGGGCAGCAGGAGCAGGGCAGGGATGGTGCCCCTGTGCTCGGCACTGGTGAGGCCGCACCTCGAATCCCGTGTTCAGTTTTGGGCCCCTCGGGACAAGAAGGACATTGAGGTGCTGGAGCGTGTCCAGAGAAGGGCAACGGAGCTGGGGAAGGGTCTGGAGAACAAGTGTGCTGGGGAGCGGCTGAGCGAGCTGGGGGGGTTTGGTCTGGAGAAGAGGAGGCTGAGGGGAGACCTTATCGCTCTCTGCAACTGTCTGAGAGGAGGTTGTGGTGAGGTGGGGGTCGGTCTCTTCTCCCAAGTCACTAGTGATAGAACGAGAGGAAATGGCTTAAAGCTGCATCAGGGGAGGTTTAGGTTGGATATTAGGAAAAATGTGTTCACTGCAAGAGTGGTCAGGCACTGGAACAGGCTGCCCAGAGAGGTGGTGGAGTCACCATCCCTGGGGGGGTTCAAAAACCGTGTAGCCGTGACACTTGGGGACATGGTTTAGGAGGGATGGTGGTGTTGGGTTGGCAGTTGGACTTGATGATCCTCGAGGTCTTTTCCAACCTTAATGATTCTGTAATTCCTCCCAGCTCAGGACTGCCCCAAAACGGCCTTGTCCTCTCCGTGTCCTCCCCAAAGCCTGGGGACACCTCTGCAGTCCCCCTACAAACCACCCTCGCGGCCCCACCGATGCCCAAACCATCCCCCTGCCCGCCCCACGTCCCCCCCCGGGCCAGCCCATCCCCAAAACCGCCCTGTCCGCCCCAGGGCGTCCCCCAAAGCACCTCCCGACCCTGGGGACCCCCCCAGAGGCCTGACCTTCCCCCCCCGCCGCGCCCACCTCTTCTTGCCGGGGTCCTTCCACACCCGCCCCGACTTGGGCCTGCCCCGCGGGATGGCCGGCGCCGCTTCCTTTCGCTTCTTGGCGGCTTTCCGACGCCGCTGGGGCTGGGCCGGGACCGGAGCCGGGACCGGAGCCTCCCCGCACTCCCCCTCCATTCTCCACGCGTCCCCTTCCCCTGCGGCGCTGTGAGATGACGTCATAAGCTCCGCGCCGCCACTTCGCGCATGCTCAGAGCGGAAGAACAGCGCCGCCGGCCTCCCCGACCGCCATTTTAGTGTCTGGCAGTACTTCCCGCTTCCCCGACGGCGCCGGGTGGAGGCCGCCATGTTTGTGCCGGGCAGACGCTTACCGGTGCCCATCGTCCCGTCATGGCGGCGGCCCGGTGCCCTCCACCCCGGTGCGACAGCCCGGCGAGGCCTCCCCCCGCGCCCCCTGAGCGAATCCCGGAGAGACGCGTGGCCTGGGCTGGGGGGGAGAGGCCTTTATTGGGGGCCAGACCCACAGACGGGAGCGGCCGCCATCCCGGGACCGGGGCTGGGGCATGGAGGGGTCTCGGGCTCCGGCCAGCTCCACCGTCTGGCACCAGGGAGGCCTCCTGCGGGGCTCCAGCACCTCGGCTGCAGCAGAGCTGGGGCCTGCGGTGCTTCTTAACAGGGTACAGTTGTGGGCTTGGCCATGGCTACAGCACCTGGGAGAGAAAAAAGGGTTGAAATCCCACTTTTGGGGTCGTGCAGAAAGACCCCTGCAGGCCACCGGCCCGGGGCGGCCCCTCAGAGGAAAGAAGGGAGAGGACAACGATGCCCTGCTCTTGCCGAAACACCAGGGCTGGCGCCCCAAGTCTCCCCAGGGTTTTGGGCTGCAACAGAGCACCGGGATGGGCCCGGCCCCCCCTCACCATGGGCATGTAGTTGTGCTGCTTGAGGGCATCGTAGCCAAAGGCCAGGGCTGCCACTGCAGAGCAGAACTCCAGGAGGCAGAAGATGACAAAGATAGAATCCAGCCCGTTGCTCAGGATCTGCAAGGAGGAGAGCGGAAGGGTCACAGAATCACAGAATGGTGGGGGTTGGAAGAGACCTCTGGAGATCATCCCGTCCAACCCCCCTGCTCCAGCAGGCACACCCAGAGCAGGGGCACAGCACCGCGTCCAGGCGGGGTTTGAATGTCTCCAGGGAAGGAGACCCCACAGCCTCTCTGGGCAGCCTGTGCCACTGCTCCGGCACCCTCACAGCAAAGGAGTTTTTCCTCATGTTCAGGTGGAACTTCCCGTGTTCCAACTTGTGCCCGTTGCCCCTCGTCCTGTCGTTGGGCACCACTGAAAAGAGCCCGGCCCCATCCTCTTGACACCCACCCTTCAGATATTTAGAAGCATTGTTGAGATCCCCCTCAGTCTCCTCTTCTCCAGGCTGAACAAACCCAGGTCTCAGCCTTTCCTCATAAGGGAGATGCTCCAGTCCCCTGAGCATCTTGGTAGCTCTCCTCTGGACTTGCTCAAGCAGTTCCCTGTCCTTCTTGAACTGGGGAGCCCAGAACTGGACGCAGCACTCCAGATGTGGCCTCACCAGGGCAGAGCAGAGGGGGAGGATAACCTCCCTCACCCTGCTGGCCACACTCCTTTCAATGCACCCCAGGACACCGTTGCCCTTCTTGCCCACAAGGGCACGGTGCTGGCTCATGGTCACCTGCTGCCCCCCAGCACTGCCAGGGCCTTCTCAGCAGAGCCACTTTCCAGCAGGTCAGCCCCAACCTGTACTGGTGGGGGGGTTGTTCCTCCCCAGGGGCAGGACCTTACACTTGCTCTTGCTGAATTCCATGAGGTTCCCCTCGGCCCAGCTCTCCAGCCTGGCCAGGTCTCACCGAATGGCAGCACAGCCTTTCTGCGTATCAGCCAATCCTGCCAGTTTTGTATCATCAGCAAACTTGCTGAGGGTACGCTCTGTCCCCTCGCCCAGGTCACTGATGAATATATTGAACAGGACTGGACCCAGCACAGCCCCTGGGGAACACCGCTAGTTACGGGCCTCCAACCAGACTCTGTCCCATTGATCACGACCCTCTGAGCTCTGCCCTTCAGCCAGTTCTCAATCCACCTCACTGTCCTCTCATCTAACCCACACTTCCTAAGCTTACCTATGAGGATGTTATGGGAGACTGTGTTAAAAGCCTTGCTGAAGTCAGCAAGTGTGTCCTGCAGGTCCTGCTTGCTGTCAGCACCCCTTGTCCCTCTCCCCTGCGTGGCAATCACCCTGTTTGCTTGTCCTGCGCCGGACCAGGAGGCTTTACCTTATTCTCAGCATTGAAGCACCACTCGGCTTTCAGCTGGAACGGTAGGTCAGTCTTGCAGCCGGGGATGTCGTGAGTGATGGCCACGGTGTGGACAAGAGTGGCCACCAGCGTGCTCAGGATGACCCCGACATTGACAACGCAGCAGGTCTTCACCTGTGTGGGTCACCTCGCGTCAGCCATCGGCAGCTCTGTCCCTTCTGCTCCCACCAAGAGCACAGGAGCGCAATGCCCACCCTGCCAGAGACCCCTGCGAGGTGCCACAGAGCTGAGGGAGAGGCTGCTTGGCGCTTTCCGTTTGAGCTGTCTGAGCAGGGGCACCTCCAAGCTGCATTATTCAACTCAGGTCAAATATAGTCCTGGAGAAGCCAGCCAGGGCAGCCACCCTCCAGGACACCTTTTATCCCTGTCATCCAAGACTCACTCCACCCTCCACTGGGCCGAGCATCTTGTGGAGGCCCTGAAGCGTGAAGGATTGCCCACCCTCTGGTCTACAGGAGAGAGCTGAGCATTTCCCAAGGCTGAGACAGGCCTTAGGTGCCTCGCTGTAGACCCTGCGGGGTGAATCCAGGCTGCAGAGGGGTCCTGCCAGCTGCTGGGAGGGGCAGAAGTCGCAGAAGCAATGGGAAGGTGCTTCGTCCCTCCCAGCCTGGCTGCGGGAGACCACCTTACCAGCAAGATGTTATCTCTTTTTTCACATTCCACCAGCAGAGAGCCTGAGACCACGAGCTGCTCAAAAAACAGAGGAAGGAGGGCATCAGCAGCAAGGCACCCCTTCCTGTCACCCATTCTGCACATCCCGGTACCCTTCCGGCTACAAAACGGTGTTCAGGGCTGCACGCACACATCCTCCATCCCCAGAGGGGACAGCCAGAATATGTGGGTGTAAGAGGAGGCCCTGCTGACGGGGGGATCCGGCCCCCGATCCACCGAGATCCCTCTGTCCTCATCAGAAAGCAAGGAGGTGAAGGTCCCACATGTCCCTGCTTACCAGGAGCCCGAGCCAGAAGAGAACCCCACTGGCCACAGGGAGGGAAGGCATCCTGCGCTCTGTCGCCGTCAGGATGATCCCAAAGCAGATGTGGATGATCCCGGTGAAGATGTGGATGGTCTGGAGGACGGGAGAGATGGATTCCCCCTGATCACTCTTGGCCCAAAGCGCTGCCTGTCTCCCAGCACTGGCAAAGGATGGATATCCCCATTGCTGTTAGCCGCCTCCCACCCCGATCCCGCTGTCCCACCGCATCCTGGCTGCGCCCTGCGGTGCCGAGAAGGGACTCGGAACAGCTGGGTGTGCTGGTGCTTGGCAAAGCACAAAGGGAGCTGGTCCCAAATGTCACCTTGGAGAACCTCAAGCAGGGCAGTCCCTGGGGATACTTAGTCCCCGCTTTGCCCCGAAGGTGCCCCGTCCCCCAGGATGCCGCAGTCTCACCCCCAGCGCCTTGGGTTGAGCCCTTCTGAAGCCTCTGACTTGAAATGACAACGCAGCGGGTGCGGACGGCCTGGAGCCAGAGGCCAGCTGGGCCGCTCGGGGGTCTGTAGCCGGGATGACCTCTGTGATGATCCTCACGCCCCCAGAATCGGTCACCGTGGTGGCTGCCATCACCTGTGGGCAGAGCGGGGCTGGGGAGCTGAGGAAGCTGAAGGACCAGGCCAGCTCCCACCCTGCCCAGGGACCAGCACGTGGGACGTGTCCACGTGAGCAGTGTCACAAGAAGCACTGACATCCTCTTACAAGGATGTCCCACACCTCGGCCCCCACCCAAGTACCTCCTTCAGCCTGGGCTTGCCCTCCTCCTCCTCCCCACAGTCACCGTTAGCGGTCCCTTTGCTGTCCAAACCTCCCCGGGAGGTGGTGGTCGGGCAGGGACGTGGTCCCGCTGCCCTTTGCTCCCTGCAGGAAGTTTGTTCATGGAAATCTCATCAGGCCCCTCTTGCTCAACGAGGTGGCTTTGCCAACAGAGGGGAGAGAGGCTGACAAAAACCCTGCACGCACCCGCCTGCGTGCACGAGGTGGAGGGAGAGGGAGGCAGGGAGGGGGGCTTTGCCAGCCCGAGGTGGGCACCCCCTCCGAGGGCTTCGCTGCAGCCTGGGGAAGGGGTTGGATGCTTGTCCCTTGGGATGCTCCGAGGAGGAGATGCCCCTGCCCAGTCTCGGGCGAGTCTTTTCCATCCCCAGTTGCAGACAATTTGCATGGGCATAATCTCTGCAATTAGCCATGTTAGGGTCCTAACGAGGTGCTCAGAGATTCATTTGGCTGCCCTTGTTAGGGCCACTATGAGACAGCCAGCCCTGGCAGTTTCCTTTACAGGAGAAAAAAAAAAAAGAGTGAAACAGGACATGGCACAAACATAAACCCCATTAATCTGTAAAGGTCCCAAGGAAGCTTCTTTATTGCCTTTTTATTTTCTTTGGGCTTTTCCTTCCTTCATGAGCGCCTCGACCCTGTGGGTCTGTCCTCGGTGAGGACAGCCCACCCGCAGGAGCGAGCCCGGGGAGGGGGCGGCAGCACGGCATGCGGTGCCGGACGGCTCCGGCACGGGCCCGGCGGGAGCCAAAGGGAAAGGAGATGGGGTTGTTTCCGATAGGAAATGAGAGCTCAGCCTGGGAACGGAGCCACCGCACATGGTGAGGAGCTCCCGAGGGGCAAGCTCGGAGGCCCCTTCCTCCCTCCGCCGGCCACCGGTCTCCAGGTCTGCCAGAAAACAGCTATTTCCTTCGTGGCCACCATCCCCATCTGCTCACCAGGAGGGCTGGGGTCCTCCACACCGGCCTGTGAGGAGCCCCCAGCTTTCCTGGATGCTCAACGGGTGCGGTATAGGATGCTGGGTTCTGGTCCCGTCCCCTCTCATCCTCGTCCTCCCCTGTGCTCAGTAAAGTCCCCAGCACTGGGCGCTGCAGAGAGCTCTGGTTCTGGGACCGCGCAAGGGAACAAAGCCCCTCGTTCCCAGGACAGGAGAAGGGGACAAGGGACAGACGGGACGAGGTTTGACTCAACCTCCACTCGTCCGGTCTGGTTTGGGGAGCGAGCAGGAGGGCGCAGGGCTGGCGGACACGGCTCTGGGACCCCGCTTGGGTTTTTTCCTCCCTTGGAGGCTGCAAATGTCTGACTGCTTCCCGAGGCTTTACCCGAGCTATTTCTTGGTGGAACAGGAATATTTAGGTACAGTGTTCTGGTATTTCTGAGCTTGGCCACAGGCAGCTAGGGCTGGCTTCACACCACGTTGGCAGCCACAGGCATCACCGGCATTAGGGGCCCCAACACCCTGTGTCTGCCCAAGCCTCTCACCGCAGACCCTGGGAGGGCCGGGACCCTCCACAGCCCGGTTCCAGCTGAGGATTTTAGGAGCAGGTGGAGCAATTTTGGAAGTGCTTTTTCCTTTCCTTTGGCCCTAGAGGGAGCTGAGACGCCTGGTTTGGAGGCACACTGCTTCCAGAGCTCGGCAGAGGCTTCCAGCGCTGGGGCCAGCGGTGGGGCGCGATCCCCAGCAAGGGGTGAGCAGCAGCAGACCCCCCATCCCCGGCTACCCTGGGGGAAACCAGGGGATCGGTGGTACCAAACCCAGGCACAGGCTGTAGGTCATGGAAAGCAGCCACATCTCGGTGTCTCCCGGGAGAGCAGAGAGACCAGCAGTATGGTCACGTCCTTGGCTCTTGGGTTTGCAGAGACCCTGGAGCGAAGCTGTCTGGCCACATATACCCGCAGACCCTATGTTTCTCCAGGGGCTTTTCCAAAGGTTTTCTCTGCATCCCTGCTGCGCAGGCTGGAAACCAGGGGGCTGACCAGCAGCTGACTGGGGCGATGGCCCTGAGCCTGGGAGCAGGATGGTGCCGCAGAGGAAGGAGCAGGATGCCAGGCAAGCCTCAGCAGCCAAGCTGGGGCTGCAGGGTCTCAGCTCTCCCCTGTCGCGTTTTGAGTCCTTACAGCCAGACTATTTGGGGTTGTTTAGCCTGGAGAAGAGGAGGCTGAGGGGAGACCTTATCGCTCTCTGCAACTGCCTGAAAGGAGGTTGTGGTGAGGTGGGGGTCGGTCTCTTCTCCCAAGTTACGAGCAATAGAACGAGAGGAAATGGCTTAAAGCTGCGTCAGGGGAGGTTTAGATTGAATATTAGGAAAAACATCTTTACTGGAAGAGTGGTCAGGCACTGGAACAGGCTGCCCAGAGAGGTGGTGGAGTCACCATCCCTGGGGGGGTTCGAACAACGTGTAGCCGTGGCACTTGGGGACATGGTTTAGGAGGCCTGGGGGGGTTGGGTTGGTGGTTGGGCTTGATGATCCTCGAGGTCTTTTCCAACTTTAATGATTCTATGATTTCCTGAGCTCCTTGTCCTTTGGCTATTAAGAGGGAGCGCAGTCAGTCTGTGCCCTCCCTGTGCTCCCACGCACCAGGGAATGGAAGGATTTTCGGCACAGCAGCAGGAGTTTTTAGCTGGTAAACCCAGAGCACAGCTGAGCATGGGCCCCAGAAGATACACCCATAGCTGGGGGGGGACTCCCACCAAACCAGCCTAAATCAGGTCTCAGAAAAGAGCTGGTAGGACAGACCAGGCCAGCAATGAGCTGTGAGCAATTCACATTTCCACCCTGGCGCCTGGCTGGGCTCATGCTGCTTCTGGGCAGGGAGCGGGAGGAGAGGGCAGGGGGCTCGCCGGGCACCGCAGCCCACCTGCATCCCCCATCCCACGGTGGAAAACGTCAGGAGGAAAAAAAGCTGCTGCTGACAGTGCCAGGCGCTCACAGCCCCTGCGTGCTGGGGAGGAGCTGCCGATGGCGTTCCTCCATCCTGCAGCCCCGGCGGGGGAAGCGAGCTCTTGGCCTTGTAAAGGGCTGCAACTGGCGGCACGGCTTTCCAGGAAAAACACGGAGATGGAAGAGATTCAACCGCGTCTGTTCATCGCACTCCCGGTGCCTCTTAGCCTTTAATTTCTGCTGGTAACTCATCAGTGTATCTCTCCAGAGGGAGAGCCTCTCTCAACACCCTGATGCTAACGAGTCCTGCGCTGGCTGGGATCTCGTTCCAGCCCTGGCAGCACCCACGGGGTAAGGAACACTTTAGCACCCGTGGAAATGCTGGGATCCCCTCTTTAGCCTTTATACAGGCAGGGTGTCCTCCCGCATAAGCAATGGCTTGTGTTCCCAGCCGAAACTGCCTGCTGCTACGGTGGATTTCCTCCCAAATCCGCCTTTTCGGATTCCTAAAGCATTCCTGAAGTTTCAGCCTTTCAGCCAGAAACAGCCGTGACTGCCCTCAGCCCAGCAGCCGGGCTTGGTGAAGTGGCTGAGCAAAAACCCTTTCCAAGCAAGGTACCCGTGGAGAAAGCACTCTTCCCTTTCTAAATAAAGCCAGGTCCAGCTGGGGATGGCAGGAGCCCAAGGTAGGATGTTACGATTTATTTTGGAAACAGATGCCAGAGGAGGTGAAGCTTTTAAGTGTCTGGCTGAGCAGATGCAGGGAAGTGGCAAGCCCGGTCAGTGGAGCCTTCCAGCCCTTTATTTGCAGGAATTTCTGGCTTTGCTGATATATACAACGCGTTCTTTGGATTTTTTTTTTTTTTTTTTAGGTTGAGTTTTGCTCTCCCAACAGCTGGAAGTCTTTTCTTCGCTGCTTATTCTTCCCTCTAAATCTCCAGGAGCCGCTCACGCATGGGTTGAGCGCTGGTGCCGGGCGAGACGTCTGCCCCACGAGCGTGGCTTTTGGCATGGCTGGAGGAGTGCGAACACACCTGGTCTGGCGGCTGGGAACTCCCACGTCGATGGCTTTGGTACAAAGGTCTGGTGTCCCTTAGGATGTCACGGGAAGGATGGGGGAAGCCTGGCTGGGTGCTCAGGCTCGGGGGGGTTCAGCGAGAACCCCCCCAGCATCCCCTCCCACCAGCGCAGGACAAGTTTACGAGCCTGGTGGAACTGAAAGTCCTTTTTCAACCCCAAAAGCCCTGGGTTTTTTTCCAAAGAAAATAGATTGCGATGGAGCAACGCTTTTCACAGAAAGTTGCTGCTTCCTGTGAAAAACTTTATATCCCCATAAAAATACCAAAAGTCAACATTTTGCTTTGCCTCCAAATGTTTCTGTTTCTCACAGGGCTGTTATGATACTGATTCCAGAAAGAGAAAGCCACATTTTCTGGGACAGGTTTCAGGGTTTGTTTTTTGGTTTGGTTTTTTTTCTTTCTTTTTTAAAGAATAGCAGCTGGCTTTTATCTGTGCCGTGTTCCCTGGGAGGCATAGCAGTCCCTGGGCAGTGATGATGCCAACCCTTGTATTTTCACTGCAGACGAACACGCTGGTCTGTAATCCCAGGACCGTGGTCTGTGTTGTCCCTGCTCCAAAAACCCATGGAGGAAACCTCCTTCGAGGGTGTTAAACACTGAGGTATCCATCCTAGGTGAGGAAAGCCGGAGCCGGGAGCAGGCAGAGGCAGGCAGGGAGGCTGGGGGAGCGTCGCTGCCTGCTGGGGTGGTCCATACCCTTTTTGTGGCGCAAGGGTGATCAAGGTGGCTCCTCCAGCACTGGTGGGAATAGCCATGGTGGGACATTCCTGCTCTTTGGCACCTTAGGGAATTCAGCTGCCTCAAGGAGACGCAACAGGGAGGGAAATGCATTGCGAGAAGGGAGCTCAAACCGCAACCGGAGACGATCTTTCGGAGCAGGGACTGTGCCACGGAAAACCCCTCGAACAAGGGTCTGTCACACGTGGCACATGACGAGCCAGCGTCTGTGCCAGCTCTCAGCAAAGCCCCCAACAAACCACCCTAAAGGTTTTTGGGCAGGAACGCAGCAGGTTTGCGCTGTCATTTGGGGCGCAGCGGCATCACTCCTAAAGCCCGTCCCAGTTGTATCCATCATCGCCTTCCCGCTATGTTCCAGCCTTTGATCAATTCGCTCCCAATAAAACTCCTGATGCTGCAGAAAAGCTCCAGCACGTCTCCAAGGCTTCACCGACACATCACGGGGTTTCGGCAGGGCAAGGAAGCTCTGCCCTGAGAAGGTCCCTGCCCCGTCCCAGTGGGGCGAGCGCATGGAGGAGACACAAGAGCGATGCCAAGGGCAGGGGATCTCCATCCCCCCCTGAGCCTCACACAGCAGCTGAGCTGGATGGAAACAGGGACTGTTTCCTCCTTTTCCCGCTGTCCTGCTGTGGGCATCAGCTACGGCATCCTGCGGGGCTTCCTGTTAACGTCTGAGGCTGATTAACACCAGCCGGTAACTGTGTGTGAGCCCTCCTGCCACCTCCTGCCAGCTGTCCCAGGGCTTTGCCTAAACCGGGGCTCCCCAGGCTCTTACCAGGCACCAGCAAATCCCTCGAAGCCACTGAGACCAGCCCCCCACCCCATTTAGCCCTTCATGGGACCGAGGTGATGATGGGGTTGCCTGGGGCTGGTGACGCGCCCCCAGCACATGTCTGGAGCCCCTTCCCTCTCCTGAGGCCCCATGGATGGGGCAGAGCTGCATCCTCCATCCACTCTCCGCTTCACTAGGGATGCTGCAAGGGGAAGCGACACCCAGGGTCCGGCCAGGCATCCCCCCTAGTTCAGCCCCACTTGTGCAGTCAGGATGCGGCCAGGAGCCCATGAGACGAACGTGGGGTCTCCCCGGCTCCGTAAGATCTCCCCATGGCACCCACAGAAGGGGAAGGGGCGGCAGCGCCGGCACGGCTGGCATCTCATCCCCACTGCTGCTCGGCCAGGCTCCCTCCGTGCCAGCGCCGCCTGGCATTAAGGAGCGTAGCCCAGGTTGCTGTAGGCTGGGGGAGCCGACAGGATCACAGGCAGATCCGTGGGGTTGCTGCTGATGACATAGGGCATGGAAAAGGGAGCCTGAGAAGTGAAAAGGTCAGCCCCATCGTCACGCAGCCCTGGCGTGGAGCCATCTGTGCTGGCAGATGGGCAGTCAGCACTGAGATTCACTAGTCTAAGCTTCGCAGCGCTGCGTCCAGGCAGAGGGTGAACCATCTCAGCCTGCCCGTTATATAGTCCCACTCCAGGCCACTCCCTGTATTTCTAGGGCTGGTTGGCTCCCCTTGCCCGAACACACCCTTCCATAGCTCCCTCCTCTTCCACATCCACACCAGAGACTTTGACACACCCTTGAATAAAAGCCCTGTTCCTTCTTGTCTTTTCTGAGTTGTCTTTAGAAGGTCTGATTATGCATGAGAACTGTAGGCTACTTCACTGAATGCAAATGTGCAGAAATAGAAAGACTTAAGGAAATGATCTGTTATTCACTTAAATGGGATGGCAAAAGGACAAAAAGAACTATGAAGTGATCACCTTCATAGAGCTGTCAGGGGCTGACATCCCACTGTCAACTCCAAGAAATACGGGTGCCTTTTGCTCGCCACTTCTCCGTATTGCTGAAGGGAGACATAAAGGAAAGCCATTGCCTGCTTCCTTCCTGCCAACCCCCCGTGATGTCCGGCCAGTCCAGCATGCTCTGCTCTCCTCCCTCACATCACCGCCAGCACGAGCACTTGCCTTTAAGCCAGCTCAGCTCACTAAACCAGCAGAAAACCAACCTGGCAAAATCTCGTAGCAATGAGAGGATTATAATGCAATACACGAGGAGAAAGAGGAAGGGAAGTGCCCGTGCATCGCACCGACGCTCACATCTGGTATTAGGAGGATGGCCCTGACGCCTGCCCTGACGGTGCTGCAAGCGTTTGCTCCCAGGCTGCTCTTTACCTGGCCGAGAGGTGCACCAGCACGGCTCAGGGAGAGGCAAGCTGCGGGACCTGGCCAGGCATCCCACATGGAGGAGCAGGTAGGAGAAGGTGCTCACTAGCAAAGGCTTGAGATAGTGCTCTGCCACCAGCAAGGGGGATCCCAAAGTGATGAACTGTCCTGAAAAGGGGAAAAAGAGATGCCAAGGTGGAGGAAAGCCCACCTCGGGACAGCCACCGCTACTTCTGCATGATGGGGAGTGGTGCAGAGCCAGCCCGGTCCCCCGCGCAGGGATGGGGACCACCACGCTGCACCCCACGCTCAGCATGGCCCCACTGGGGGGTGGGATAAGGAGGGATTGATCTGGGGGAGCAGCTGCCCCAAGAGCCACCAGGCTTGGAGGAGGTCGCTCTCCATTCTCCACAGCTGGGCATGATGAAGGCACTGGAGATGCTTCCAGAGCACCCATCCTCCTCCTCCTCCTCCCACAGGACCCGTTTGGTACCTGTCCCATGGCTCAGGCAATGCCCCGTTCCCTGCATGCACCAAGATGCCACCCCAGAAGGGGCACCTGGTGGTAGCGGCAATAAACCAGGAGGCGAATCTGGAGCCTGCGATGCTGGTGGCCACCCTGCCGAACCCGAGGTGAGCCACGCCGAGGAGGACCTGGAGGGCCTGCGGGGAGGGATGGGGGCTGCTCGGAGCCGCTTGCAGGGACAGACTCCCACAGCAACCCCACAGTGTTGGTGGGGAGAGAAGGGTCATGCTCACCCCCACCAGTTTGGGTTTCACTCGGAGTAAGATCTCAGCCATCATCCCTGTCCCTTGGAGAGCACCTGCCAAAGCCACCCGGAGCACCCAGCCATGGGGCTGGAGACGGGCAGCGGGACCCTTGGGGCTGGTGCTGCAGCTGGTGCCAGCGGGGCTGCCTGGGGACGAGGACCCTGGGGACAGAACAGGCAGCCTGGGGACTCCGGTGGGACCGAGCACAGATTGGAGCCCTCCCTGGCGGCACGCAGCTCTCTCCTGGGGGAATGTCGCTCCTGGGCACCCAGCGGCAGCCAGACCTGGAGGAAAAGGCACGCAGAGATGGCATTTTGTAACGTGGGGTGGCTCGGTTGGACCTGCGCTTCGAGGCGCTGCCTTGAGGCAGGACAGGGGAGGGGGCAGGCAGCAGCTCTGCAGCTCTAAGCCCAGTGGGGATGGGGATCCCCTCGTGCTGTCCTCACCCCACTTTGCTTCCTTCCTCTTCCCCTGTTACCTCCTTTTCCGTCGGGGGGCTGCAGGCAAGCTGCATGCCATCTACCTGGGATGTGGGGAGGAGACGTGGCTCCGAGGGCATGGAGACCCCCTTCCTAGAGCCAGGGCAGCCCCCTCCCCTTGCTGCCCATCACCACCACCACCTTGAACTGGAGGAGAGCTGGGACGGACACCAGCCCCAGTAACCCAACCTTTGCCATATACCTCTCCAGGGCAAGACAGAGCCATTGGGACCCCCTACCCCATCTCACAGCAACCCCCCTGATTCCCCCATCCTGGGCATTATCTGCACCCGCACTCACCATACTGCCCTTTGTCCCCACCGTGGTGGCTGTGCCATGGGAGGGGAGGCACCGAGTTATCCCCCCCGACCAGCTGGGTTTATTGCCTGCAGACCTTGGTGCTGCCCCCATCCCTCCTGCCATCCTCCACACGGTTATGCCGAGAGACCAGCCAAATCCCTCCTCTCCCACCGGTGCTTCCACCTGCCACGGCGATGGCACCTGGGGGGGGGGGGGGNCCCCAGTCCCCACAGCAGCCTGGGATGCATGGGGCCACCAGCAATGGGACATGGCCCTGAGTGACCTGCTCAGAGCCAGGGTTGGCCCAAAGACCCCTGAGGTCACTGCCAGCTGGGACTGTGTGCTGTGTTTTGGCTCTCTTTAAGCATCTCCTCTGCCTTAAGCCCTGCCTGGCCATGGGGAGCTCAGGGGACCAGCTCTCAGGCTTTAGCAGCACTGCCATCCCCAGGGAGGGATGCAAGGTCATGCCATCGCTGCAGGCAGGGCTGGCGATGGCCACAGCACATCTCTGCATCAGACACAGGGAAAGCCAAGACGTGGTGAATGCGCTTGGTGGAGAGGGGAGAGCCAGCCCCACTGACAGGCAGAGCACCCCTCCACAGAGCCGCTACGGAGCCCATCTGTCCATGGCCAGGAGTACCTCGTGGTAGGGCAGGGTGGGTGGCAGCATCGCCAGCGGAGGCGCGAAGCTCAGGGTGAAATCCCCAGCCTGGCCAGGGAAGAAACCCTGCAGGAGTGAAGGCATCGGAGCTGTACTTTCCCTCCTGCCACTTCTAAGGGGTTTTGGGGTGGCTCACCCAGAGCGATGCACCCCCCCATGAGGCTGGCATCCCTTTCCCCTGTGTTCCCGGAGGCAGAAATCCCCCTGCACACCCACCCCTGCAGGGCTCACTGGTGCAGATCCAGCCAGCCTGGTTTTCCAGCCAGAGGCAGAGGAGGGTGATGCAGGTCTCTGGCATGATGAAGGTGAGTGGGAAGCCCAGGAGCACCTGCATCATGTGCTGGCGAGGAGAGAGTGGGTGAGACCGCACACCTCCTCGCCCCATGCCTTAGATTCCTGGCAGCATCGTGTCCTCTGTGGCACCCCTGCCTACCCTGTCCCATGGCCATCAGGACATGGGACCCCTGCCACCCTGCACCCTCACCAGCTCCAGCTGGGGCCCAGAGAAGGGTTCATGGTACAAGCTGAGGTCCCAGGGCACCAGGATGATGCCCTCCACCGAGGCCAGCAGGCTGGTGACGTTGAGGTCCAGGCAGCTCTTCACCTGTTGGGGACAGAGCCAGGCAGGTATCCCCCCCAGGCAGGCCACCCCCTGGGCCACCACGGGTGACTTCCCCCCCCAAACTCTTCCCCCAGCCCTCGTGGGGGTCTGGCAGTTGTAGCGAGCCTCCAGCTCTGCAGACAGTCCCACGGCCATCACGTACACTCACGTGCCACATCCAGCTCCCACATGCTGGGAGACAAGGGTCCTCCAGCAGCAGGGTGCCAAAACCAGCCCCCAGCCCCTGCGAGCACCCATGCCCTGGGATTTTTTGGCACTTGAAGGAGCCGGGGTGCCAGGACCCAGCACCGCTGCACCCCAGGGAAACCCTGGGAGCAAAGACCTCTCGCCCTACCACGCAGATGCCCCGTTTCTTCTCTACCACTATGGAGCTGGAGCCAGAGGATGAACTGTTGGGAGAGGAGGAGAAGGCTATGAAGAAGAAGGCATTGCCTCAAAACCAAGGGGGCTCCCCCAGCTTGGGGAACCCCTGACCAGGAATCTTCCCCAGATGAAGCAGCAGGTCCTGGCGGTCAGCACCCCAGGGAGAAGATGAGGATTCCCCCCAGCCCAGGTAGAGGATGCCCAGGAGGACCTGGGTGCCCTGGGGAGCAGAGGGCGCAGAGCAGCCCGGCAGTGGCTGCAGCCCTGGGACAGGGGCACAGGTACATGGGTGCTCACCCTTACCCCCAGCACGCCCAGCTCCCCTTTTTTTGGGCAGGTGACTGACACCAGCCCACAGCAACCAGCCCCCCTGCATGGCCCCAGCATCCCCCGGGGTGGTGTATGGGGGGGAAGGTGACAAAAAAGTCTCCAGCCACCGTCCCCTGCACTGTTGCAGCATCCCAGGCGCTGCAATGGAGAGCACACATGGCTGGCCCAGCTGCACGCTTCCCCATGCACAGCACCGGGGCGATGCATCAGTGCCCCTCAGCAGACCGCATTCCCCCCACCCCTTTTCAGCTCCACATCTCCCCGTTTCCCTCTTTGGGTGGTGCAGGGACCCCTCCTGCAGCCCGGCTCAGCCCACCGCCGGCTTGGTGCTACACAAAGACCAAGAACCACCACACACTCTCCCAGCCCTCCTTTTCAACTATCTTCTCCGTGCTGAAGACCCCTCTCCCGCTCAGCCCCCTGGGCATCCTTGCCCTTTCCCAGATGCCCTCCTGGGCTCCGGCATCCCTCTGACCCAGACCTGGCATTTGGAGTGCAGGCACTGCCCAGCTTAACCCAGGGACGTAAAGCAGCCCCTGCTCCACCAACAGCTCCTCTCCCCCAGATCACTGGCATTTCATGGTCTCCCAAGATCGCTGCCCAACATGGAGCTGCCCGTTCCTCTGTCGCCCCACGCCTTGTCCCCTGCATCTCCCCAGGGGCCCTTTCCCTCTAAGGGGGGCCGCTGGGAGGAGCCCTGTGGTCCTTTGGCCCGTGCCCACCAAGAAGCAGGCAGGGGAGCATTCCCCAGCGCCGCAGGGCGGGGAGCAGGTACACACGGGAGGTCAGCCCTGTGCCCCAGGGAACATTCACAGCTCCTGGATGCAGAGCCAGAGCTTTCCGAGCAGTGCTGGTAATGCTGGGCAAGAGGTGTTCATCCCATGTCCCCCACCACCGCCGCCTCAAGGACGGTTGTGGCAGACGCCATAAACAAGAGCTGCTCCAAGATGCTGAATGCTGAGCCCAGCGTGAGCCAGGGCCAGGGGCTCCCTCCATCTCTCCCAGCCTGGAGATGCTGCCGGAGGCCACCAGGCACGGAAGTCTCCCCACCATATCAGCCCCCAGCCCTCCGCCACCCTCCCCATCGTGGCAGAGAGGCAGCACTGGGGCGCATGACATCTCCCCGCGGCCGTGGGGCACTCACCGTGCCGTCCCATGGGGTACCTGGCTCCCGGCAGGCCCCATCCTCACCAGCACGGGTCAGCGGCTGCCAGCCTTTGCCCCAGCGCTTTCTGCCTGCGTTGCCACCCTCTTTACGGCCCTTTGGTCCCACCACCTCCCCAGCACCGTGTGTCTCTGGGCAGGTCCCTCCCCATCACCCCGTCAGGTCCCCAGACCCTCTCTGGTCCCTGCCACCCTCTGTCCCCAGCCCTGAGAGATACCCGCTCCACCCCGGGAGGTTTCAGGGCTGTAAATGCATAGAAGTACACATATAAAAAAAGAAACACTTTTCCATAGTGCCTTAAAACACCTATTCCTGCATTTCCAGAGAAAGCTGCACCTAAACACAGCAAAGCAGCAGAAAACCTTGAAAACCCATGGTTTAAAGATTGACAGGCTCTGGGTTATTGCCATGCTAATGCCTGATTTCATGGGAAGGGGCATCCTGCAGTTGGCAACAGCAGCAAGAGGCTGGCCTCAACCCAGCAGCAGCTCAGCACATGGCAGCAGGATCCTCCAGGATAAAAGAGCCCGATGCTGGTGGAGGATGAGCAAGGAGGGGACCACCACGCTGGGTAAAGACAGGGGGACCTGCCAGCCTGTTCATCCTGCTCCCCCAGTCTCTGGGGCTTTTCCTACTGAGCCGGCTCATTATTTTTTCAGAGCTGGGAACAGAAATAACTGACAGCGAGTAAATAATCCATGAGGTTTTGGCTGAGCCGCACGAGCGTTGTCAGAGTGGAGTGGGGGAGTTGTTGCAACAAGAAAGAAAACGTTTAACTCAACCCAAAACTAAAGAGATGGTTCAAAGAGGTGTTCCTCTACCCTGCTCTGGGGCTGGAGGCGAGGTTTGGGGACAGACACTGTACCCAGACAGCAGGGGGGATGCCCCAGGGAGCAAGCGCAGGTGGAGATCCCACTTTAGGGCACCAGCAACTCACCAGGGTGCTCCCACCCCCCTGAAAATCAGCACCAGGCTCTCCTTCCTCACCTCCATCCCAAGTTCTCCATGAGTTTGGGCTGCTCCTTGAATAACCTGAATAATCTGGCATGCTATGCCAGCTGCTCATCGCTACCCTCACTCCTCATTAGGTCCTCAAGCATCCCCACCACTGCAGGGTGCTTAAGGATGGAAGCCAGTAACGAGCTCGTTAGGAGCTGACAAACTTCTCTGCTGGTTAAAAACAGGCCAAGAACCCTTTGATCTCAATTCCCACCCCCAAGATGAGTGATTTTTGAGGGACTGCAGCAGGGGTGAGGTTTGGGAACACTCATCAGATCCCTCAGCTCCATTCCCATCACACAGGACCACCCCCAGCCACGTTCACAGTCTCGTGGGAACAGGGACCATGTGCCACCGCTGTCCCCCCGTCACCCCAACAAGCAGCCCCAGCCCCGGGGCAGCTCCTCAGCTGGTGTAAGAACCCAGAGCTGCTGCCGTCACCATCACTGCCGCCGGCTGAGCAGCTGCTCCAGCAGCGCTAAATATAGCGAGCCATGCTGATGTGTACATAAAGGGAGGGGGATTCAGGGAGGCAGATTTCCTTAGGGGAGAGGAGGTTGGGGTGGGGGGGACACACACCATCACATCTCACCCTCTCCAGTGGGAGTAGATGAGGGTGATGGGCACGGGAGACCCCTGAAGCCAGACGGGATGAGCCCCTTGCCTGACGGACAGCAGCTCTGTAATGAGGATTTGCAGCTCCCATGCTGAGAAATCCCCAAAATGAGGAGACACAGGACCAGATGGAGCATTTATGTCAAAGATAAAATAAAGCCAACGGGGTATGAGCCGAGGTACATGGTCCGGCTACCCACACAGCTCCTGACATACGACAGGTTCTCTATAAGCTACCTGCTACGTAGCCACCAGACCCCAAGGATGTCCTGAACCCCGACGTGAATGAACCCCAGCAGCCAACCGGGTATTTACAGGCAGAAACACCCCATGAAGCCCCAAGATGCACCCCCTAGAGAAGCCCCTTCTCCAAAGCAGCCAGCAGGCGAAGAGCCCTTCTTTGAGACCTAGCGCGGGGGCAGGAGATGGGCAGGGAAGGGGGCAAATTCAGGGTGCTTGCTGGCTTTCAGGAGAGGGTACCAGCGTGTCCCAGCCTGCGGTGCAGGAGGAGGATGCCGTAGCCCTGGATGCGGGGAGCCGGCTGGGGACGGTTTCGGGAGCATGGACGTCCTCAGGGCCAGCGCCTCACTAGACTTCAGGGGCAGCCAGCTGCAAAGAAACCCAAAGAGCTCTGCTTCTGGGAGGGGACAGGGCTTGGGGTAGTCCCCCAGCGCCCACTGCCCTGTGGGGTCTGCGGGGTCTCCAGCCTCTCCTCCACCCCCTGCGCCCGCCCGTGCCTGAGCAGTGCCCGGTGCAGCGAGGCGGAGGTGCTGGGGTGCTCCCCAGGGATGGGGGTGGCATGCTTTCCCGGGAAGGGGGGAGGCACCGGCGGCGGTGGGAAGAGGTCTGTCATGCAGGCAAGGGTCAGACACTGCTCCTGGGAGCCGGCCCGGCCCCGGCTCCGCTTCTAGCTGGGCTGCTCTTTGGGGTCGTAGATCACCTCGGCGTAGCTGGGCGGCTGGGGCAGGTCAGCCAGTGGCACTGCCAGGTCCACCTGCGTGGTGCTGGGCACGATCAGCATGGCCTAGGAGAGAGCAGGGGGGGGACAGTGCTGAGGGTCCAGCCGGGGCTCGGTCCTGCTGCCCCTCGCCCAGCTGCCCTTAGCCCCCCTGCCCTACCTCGTTGGAGCTGAGGCGGGTGGCCCGGCACCAGAAATTGGCAGTGGCCACAGCGATGCAGAACTCCAGGATGGTGAAGATGAGCAGCACAATGGAAATCCCGTTCCCTGCGAGCTCCAGGATAGGGAAAGCCCCATCAGCAGCACCCAGGAGGAGGAAACCCCAGCTCAGCCCCACAGGATGGACCCTACCCCATATTTTGGGGCAAGGACTTTGGGGGTCTCCCCCATCCGTCTCCCACCGATCCCAAGCACTGCAGCCCCGGCTCCGCGGGTGCCAAGGTCTTGCTCTGAGCCCTCCACCTCACCACTTTTACAGCTTGCGGAGAGAAATGGGAGCTTCCAGGGTGTGAGTCATCTTCCAAGGTATCAGCCTAAAATAGGTCAGGCGCACGGCACCGCGCCAGCAGACAGCCCCACAGTCGGGGTGCTGCCGGCCATGGGCTCCCAATCCCCAACACCGATGGGGCTGAGCCCTGCAGAGGAGCCTGGCAAAGCCCCCCTGCCCAGGAAGGGCTCAGGCAGCATCCAGGGGAAGGCACAACAGCCCCCAGGCGTGATGGAGAAGGGGACAGGGGAGGTTCCCAAGAGGTTTAGCCCTGACCGAGCAGGCTCAGCCAGCCCTAGGCACCGCTGCTCCGAAAGCAGATGCTGGGGGAGGGGGGGCAGCCGTGCCCCAGCTTACCAGGACAAGATAGCTATAGTAGTCGAAGCTGGAGCGGTAGAGCCCATTCAGATTGAGGTCTACGATGAAGGCAATGATGCCCAGCAGAGCGAAGATGGCGCTGATGACGTTCATGGTCTGGCTGCCCTTCACCTACGGGCACAGAGAGGCTTTGGGGACAGCATCAGATCCCAAAGCCCGCGGGGACACCCACCACCCCGGCTCTGCAGCACTGCCTGGCCAAGCCCTGGGGGACCAGCCATAGGTAGCAGCCCAAGCTGTTTTTAGGGGCTTTTATTCTTCCCTCCTTCCCATTGCTCATTTCCAGAAATAACCCTAGCGCAAGCTTCAGACTTAGCTTTTTCCCCAATGGGTTTCACCCNGCCAGGGCCACTCACCGCACACTCTGTGGGGCTCTTCTCTGCCCCGATAGAGAGACAGCCCGAGATGATGAACTGTGCCAGGAGAAAGGGGGACAGTCAGCCACCGCCACGGTCCCCTTGAGCCCCCCAAACCCATGCGGCCACGGGGCACTAAACACCCACCCAGTATTAACAAGCCGCCCGCAGGCACAGCTCTCAGGGCCGCGGGGATTCCCTCCTTGTGCGTTGTTAGTTCTTGAGTTTTACAGCTGCTGAACCAGAACCCCCAGTCCCCGGGACTCCGGTGGGCATCCCTCCCCGGTGGGCATCCCTCCCCGGCCCCACGCTACGCACAGACACGCCGCCGAGGAAGGGGATCTCGCCGATGACGAAGACCGAGGTGTAGACATTGGTGAGCGTCGTCAGGACGATCCCGAAGCCGATGTGCATGAAACCGGTCATGATCTGAATGGTCTGTGGGATAGGGCAGGGTGAAAGTAAGGCCAACTCCCCCCCCCAGGGATGGGGGTACCCGGTCCCCGAATCGCTCTGGGGCCGCAGCATCCCCCAGGGGATCAGCCGGAGGGGCAGAGGTCTCCGGGGATGGGGCGAGGGGGGATTTCCCTGGGGTGCCAGCCCCCCCCCT
>WEKW01026393.1:88190-110730 GCA_013389905.1 Sula dactylatra
GGGGGAGGAGGGGCAGCCCCCCAAAACCTCACCACCTGTGGGTGCAGCCCCAGTGGGGAGCGGAAAGTGGGGCACCCGGGAAGCTGCTCAGTGTTGCACCCCCCAATCCGTTCAGGGAAGGGGTCCAGGCGTTGTGGCTCCAGGGGGAAAGATGCTCAGACCCCAACCCACAGCATGCCCAGGGCCCCACGAAAGGGGGATGAGGAGAGTGGGGTGTCAGGGGAGCAAGGCCACCCCAAAAGCCCCCCAGCTCTGAGTGTGTGTCCCCCTCTACCTCCTGGCTGGGCTAAGCCCTGCCAAAAGTTGTGGCCAGCCCCACTTGGCCCTGTACTGGGGCACACGGGCTCGTGTTTACAAGAGCTCAGAAAGGAGAAAAAAAAAAAAAAGGAAAAAAAAAAAAGCTCTCTGCAGCGAGTTCCTGGAAGAAAGATCCATCAAGGGCCATTAGGCACGAAACGCCTCCTCCCTGCAGAGCCAGGGGCTGAGAGGAGAGCCTTGCCAGGGGCTGGCCCCTGCCCTGGTCCCGCACAGCCAGGACATGGGGCTGGATCCCCGGCGGTCATGGGGATCAGACCTCCTTGTCACTCCTTCCCCCGGTAGGCATAGTCCCAGGCTACGCATCAGCCTGGCTCTGCCCCAGGAAGGTCCCTTCTCCCTGGCTGCAGGAGGTGACAGGTAGAGGGGAGCCCAAGTAGGTCCTGTCACCGTCATGTCCCCCCCACCGCAGCCAGCTACTCCCCACTGCAGTGGCTTCACACCCAGCGTGTTGGCCCACGCTTTCAGGGTGTCCAGCCAAGAGCAGAAGCCAAGAACTCCAGGTAGGGGGGAAAAAATACCACAAAAGTCAGTAAATAATTAAAGCCCTGTGGACAAAGGGGCCACACAATACCGTCCTACGTGCCATCATCCTGTGCCTGGCACTGCCCACGCGGTGAGCGGCGGATAAGGTGAAGGTCCAGACAGCTCGGCGGCGACCATGGCACAGCCCGCCGGCAGCTGGGGACAGCTCACTTCCCACGGCCACCTCCCGGAGCCTCTCACCGTGCAGGAGAGCGGCACAAGGACCCTCCGAGCCGTGTCCCCCCTACCCCAGCAGCTTTAGGAAGCAGGAGAGCAGTGAGACCCCTTCAGCCCATTTCCCCCCAGCAGCCTAAGGCCACACTATGGCAGAACCGGGAGTCGACGTGCCCAGGAGCTCCCACGTGGGATGCTAACGCACACACCCCCAGCATCTCTGCTCTTGCCCCCCTTCTCCACAAACTGCCCTAGCTCCTGGCATCCGCCAGAGCATCCCCAGGGGAGGGGGGCTGCAGCCGTGCTGGGGAGGGGGCTGTAGGCTGTGGTGCAGAGCAGGGCTGGCTCAACACGCCAGTGTCCCTGTGTCGGAGCCGGGCGCTTTCCGCCCACCACCTGGGCAGAGGGGGTACCAGCACTCTGCACCCCGAGTCGGCCAGCTCCCAAAGAGCCACGGCACAGGAGCCATGCCCATGAGGGACCCAGCCCTCCTTCCACCCCGCAGTGGGTGGCGTGGGCTGTCCAGCAGCACCCCAGAGAGGCCAGTGGGACCCTTTGGGGTACACAGAAGCACTGGGGATGTCACACACCCCTACACCCACCCCAAGCACCCAGGGGAGTACACGGTCTCTGCAGCCCCCTCCAACACTGACCTGGCACAGCCTTTCTGCCACAGGTTTATTTCTAAAACAAGGAGGCTTACACAATGGCAGGGCTTGCAGGAGCAGGGGGGTGCCCAGGGGTGGTCTGAGCATCACTGGCTGCGGTGGGGGCCATGGCCACAGCACAGGTCTCCTCCAGGACTGCCTCGGGGTCCCCCACCTGGTTTCCATTCCGACAGCGCCGCACCGAGCAGTAGCAGCCAGCTATGCCCACAGCAACAACAATGGAGCACATGGCCACCATGGCTATCACGGCACCGGGGACGGGGGCAGCCGACCCTGTAGGGAGAGACAGCAGGGTGAGGGGGATGGCAGGGTCACCCCAGCCACCCCCCAGCACCGTGGGGCAGCTCGTACTCACCCGAGTCCCTCTTCTCCCCTCTCACCACGGGGACTGAGGGGCAGCAAGGCGGTGCCATGCTGGGCTCCAGTGCCATGCTGGGCTCCAGTGCCACGGGGAGATCCGTGGAGGCCAGGGACAAGCTGGGTAGAGTCGAGAGCAGCCCCAGAGGACCAAGGTGGATGCTGGCTTCCCCCAGGAGCCCTGCAAGGAGAAGCCCATCAGGCGCCGCTGGGCACAAGCATCCCCTGTCGGGCTCTCGGATCCCACTGAGTGGGTCCTCTTACCTCTGCTGCCAGCCAGCCGGCGCCGCCGCCGGCCCCTGCAGCCAACCGGAGAGCCACAGCATGAACAGTCGGCCCCATCCGGGGAGCGCCAGGCAGCTGCCACACGGTCATAGGAACAGGCTTTCCCAGAGGTGCTGCCAGCCCCCTCTGCCACAGCCTTCAGGTGACAGTGGAGGTAGATCTGCAGGGACAAGCATCCTCCTGCTGCACCACCCGAGTGCCCGTGGCTCTCCACCAACCACCCCTAGCCACCCCCTCCCCACAACCCCAGACCCCACTGGCACAGACCTGGCTGCCGGAGGTGTTTGGGAAGAGGAAGGTGTCCAGCTGGAAGCGGAGGAAACCATCCCCACGCTGGGGTAGGAAGCGGGAACGACCAAGCCGCCCATCCAGCAGGCACCTGCCGGGATGGGAGACGAGGTGAGACAGGCATTGCCACCCCGCCAGTGCCAGCCAGGACCCACAGGGTCCCAGCAAGGATGCAGAGCAGCAATTTGGCAGCCACCACCCCGTGCCCAGCCCCTGTGCTCACCCATTGTCAGCAATGACCTCGTATTTCAGCTGTGCCACTGCACTCGGGCTGGCCACGCACTCCTCCACGAAGACCCTCAGGGGCAGGTGAGGGTCAGTGCTCACTGACGCCTCGATGTTGATCAGCTCCCCCAGGGAATAGGTGGGCTGGTGCAGGCGGGAGGACCAGGTACCTGGAAGGTAAGTGGCTGTGGCTGCCCCAAGCATCGCCCCAGGGCCCTGGGTGGGCAGGGGGGTCCCCCACACACAGGGTAACAAGAGGGTCTGGAGCTCCCACACTCACTATCATACACATCCAGAGCGAAGCGCAAGCGTCTCCGGTGAGCGACGGTGGAGCCGAAGGGGACCCAGGTGGGCTGGATGGCTCCAGATGAAACGCTGCCCATCCTGCACCACAGAGCATCCTTGAGCAGGGCCACAGGCTCCCAGGGGCAGGCAGGGCACCCCTGCCTGCCATGTCCCTCACGGGTAGGCACCCCCAAACACCCTCCTTGCCCAGGATGGGCTGGTGGACCAGGCACCGAGGGCTCCTGCCATGGATCGTGCCCAGGGAGCACAGGCGCACAGGGTTCAGCCAGAGCCTGGCTCCATGGGGCTCCCCTGCTCACCTGGGGTAGTAACAGTCCACGGGGAGGGAGAAGGGTCTGGCACGAGCTACAGGCCCCCCGGCCGAGGGGCGGTAGTGGAGGATGTTGCTGTAGTGGATGGTGTCCAGGAGGAGCTGGTGAAACAAGCAGACATGGGGCTAGAGGTGTCCCCTCCCTGTCCCCAGCACCCCAGGAGGGGTGCTGCCAGCCCAGGAGCCAGAAAGCTCCTCTGCACGCAGCAAGAGCTGGGTTTCGGGTCATCAGTAACAGTCCCGCTCACTTTAACTGGAGCTCCCACCTTCACACAAAGGGTGGCTGTCCCCATGGGTGCTGCTGGGGGCCTTCCCCATGGGGACAATGTCAGGAGGATGGCAGGACCCAGGGGTCCAGTCCTGGAGCTCACCCAGCACATGGGTGCAGTGACAGCAATGGCACAGGCACCCTGGGGAGAGGGGAGGTTGTGGAGGACCCTCCATGCCTGTCCCACGTGGTTTCCTTCCCAGCCACAGGGGCTTTGGCAGTCACGGCTAAGGATGCCTTAACGCTGTCCCTCCCCTCTGGGGTGCAGCATCCCCCCCTCCATCCTACACCCACCCCGAGGAGGAGGAGGAGGAGGAGGAGGAGGGCCACGCTGCTGCAGCACCTCCACACGCGGTCACCCCTGGCTCCTCACCTCCATGGTGGTTCCGCAGCCCACGAGCGGGTGCTCCAGCCAGTACTTGTCTCCATCAACAGCAGTCACCCCGCAGCCGGATCCCAGCATCAGCTCCCCACCAGCCACACGGCTCCCCAGGAGGCTGGCCGGCACCTCCACAGAGAGCCATGCGTGGCCACATGTAACAGAGACTGTGGCAAGGCAAGGAGAAGGAGGGCTGAGCCAGCTCACTGGGGACCCCCAGGCTGCCTGCTCCCAGGGGAGCAAGCCAGGCAAGCCTCCAGTACAGATGTCCCCTCAAGTTCCCCCATTTTAGCACCTACAGCCTTGGGGAAGACAGGGAAGGAGGTGGCCCCAGGGGTTGAGCTGCTTTCTGTTGTCACCCCAGGGCACCAGTGTGGCTGTGATGCTTCTGAAAGGTCCCCACAGGGAGATGGAAGGGATGCAGGACCCACCCCAGAGCTTCCCTTGCTCTGGACCCAGCCTCTCAGCCCCAAGCCTGGTGCTTGAGGCAGCCTGACCTACAGACCTGCCCTGCTTGGGGTGGAAAGGAGACCGTGGTCCCACCACCCCACAGCAAACAGCCATGCCTGGGGCAGAGGCACCCAGCAGCCCAGCCCAGGGGGCACTACCTGCTCCCCCTCCCTAAGGAGGGCAGCCAGACCCAGCAGGACTCCCCCCATACAGCCCCTTACCCAGAGCATCCTGCGCGCAGGCTACAGCCACAAGAAAGAGCACAAACCACTTTCTACTGAGAACCTTCATCGTGATGGAGGAAGAGGAGGAGCAGCCTCCACTGATGGCTTTTACACCTGGGCCAAGGTCAGCGGCCACAGCTCTCCCAGTGGGAGGCTGGGTGGTCCCTGCAGCCCCACGCCCAGCACCCAGCTGGGGCTCATCTCTGCAGAGCTCTCCTCCTCCCAGGGGCAAACCAAGGGCCCCAAGCCCTGCTCGTTCCCCTGGTCCTGGTCCCTGTCCCTGCCTAGGGGGTGATGGAGAATGTGGGGATCAATCTCTGGCTATGTGCTGCCCTCCTCGACCCAAAAGAAGGCTGGTTCCCGCACGCAGGGTGACAAGCATGTCCTTTGGGCACCCTCCCACTGCAGAGCCTCTGGGGAAACCAAGGCACGGAAGGGCACTGGCCCCTGTCCCTCGGGCTGTGCTGGGACAAGGGGACACCCCCAGGTACCCCCAGCCTGCTCTAACCATGCCAGCTGCCGCCGGTGTCTGGCATGGGGCAGCAGGCAGGGGAAGGGGTGATGGTGGGGGCACCCAGACAGGCAGGGCTGGTCCTGGCACTGGCCGGACCTTCTCCCTCACATGGGAGCCCGCGCCACCCCTGTAGCCCACAGATGCCCCTGGCATTTGTTTGTGTTAAATTTCCTGACATTGATGATTTCCCAAAGCTCCCACCCAGCCAGATTCCTCTGCAGGGCTCTCGGCCCTCAGGAGAGTCACCAGCACCTCCCAGTTTGGTATCGTCAGCAAATGTGTTAAGGGAGTGCTGAGCTGCAGTGACTGCTCTCCAGCCGGCTGTAGCCCCATTCCCTCCACCTCTTTGAGCCCTGTCTGGCCAGTTCTTCACCCAGCACACCATGAACCTGCTCATCTCCCTCCTGGACACCTTGTCCAGAAGGATGCTGCGAGGGACAGGATCAAAAGCCTTCGTAAAACCCAGAAAAACAACATCCACCACCTTCCTGTCATCCACAGGGCGGGTGGACCTTATCGTAGCCGGTTATCAAATTAGTTAGACGGGACTTTCCCTCCATCAACCCGTGCTGACCGTGCCTGGTGATGGCATTGTCCTTTAAATGCTTTTCAGAAGCACCTGTGTTGACTCCCATCATTTTTCCAGGTACTGAAGTTAGACTAACAGGGCTGTAGTTTCCTGGAAAGTCCACTCCCTTCTTCTAAACTGGGATACGGCTGGTGAGCTTCCAGCCAGCGGAGACCTCCCCAGGCGCCCAGGACGTTGGGTGGGTGATTGAGGGGGCTCCTGCTCTGACACCCACCAGCTCCAATCAGTGCTCTGCGATGAATCCCATCCAGCCCCACAGGCTCACGGATGTTCAACTGGTACAACCGGTCCCTTGCGATTTCAGTGACCTCAAATGGAAAATCACTGCCCGCACAGCCATGACCCTCCAACTCTGTTTGACACACTTGGGCACACAGATAAGCCGGCGGTGCTTGGCAGTGCCAAGGCGGCTGCGGAAGGGCAGATGACTGGAGAAGGGCATCGGGAGTAGCTAAAAGCAGAGAGGACGCCCAGATTGACGAGTGCCCACAGGATTCTGCCGGCCTGAGTGGACCTGCTTGCCCCGAGGACGAGATGGTGCTCGGTGTGGCTTTTGGCATCGGGGTCCTGCTGGCCCTGGCAGGTGGCACAGCCACGCAGGAATGCGGTGAGTGTCAGCCCTCCCGCAAAGGCACCAGAGAGGAACCGGTGGCCCTGCGAGGGGCTGCGAGGAGGGGTCGTGGGGTCCTTGGTGACCTCCTGCCATGAGTGCCAGCGGGTGCCCGGTCCCTCTCCTTCCAGTTGCCCCACAGGAACTGGTCTCCAAGATGCTGCAGCGCCTGGAGGACTCTGTCAGCATGGAGGAGCTGCCAAACCCCAGCATCCTGCTGGCCATGAACCTGGCCAGGGCCACCAACAGTAGCATCCACAAGTGGCTGCTCCACGAGATAAAGGAGGAGGCTGTGAAGAGAGCCCCGAAAGGTAGGGAGGGGCAGTGGGTGCACCCCTGCTGCGGCACCCGGTCCCAGTGGACCCGGTACCACAGGCTTGGCACCGCCGGCTCTCTCTGCCCTGGCTGGGGACCGGGGTGCCAGGTCCCGGCCCCCTGCACGCCCCAGCTATCCTCTTGTCCCCACAGGCATGACCTCGGGACAGGTGGCCCTGTACGTGCTCGCCCTCTTCTCCTCCTGCCAGAACCCCCAGCATGTCGAGGCACTGGGGCAGACGGTCAACCTGATCCACATCCTGCAGCAGAAAACGGAGGAGGAGCTGGACAGCCTGGGTACGCCGGGATGGCAGGGAGCACTTGGGGTGCCCGGGGAAGCATCTCCCTCCCCACGCCCTGGCCCCCCGTCAGCTCACCGCACTTCGGTTTTGCAGAGGAGAAGGATGTCCCAAAGACCACCCTATACAGCGTGAGCCTGGATGCCCTGGGCCTGTGCCTGGCGAGGACGGGCAGCTACCAAAAGGCATCCGTGGCCCTGGCCAAGCAGGTGATGAGCCCCAAGAGCCAGCTCTCTGTGGGTAAGGGATCCCCCCAGCCCCACCGTGTCCCCTCCGCTCGCAAAGCCCTCCTCCTGGCGGCTCTGCCCCGGCAGGCTTGGCAGTGACACCAGGGTCTCGCAGACACCCGTGCCGTGGCGGTGCTGGCGCTGGCATGCACGTACCACCAGACAGAAGCCTCTGTGAAGGACCTGCTCTGGGAGGCAGTGTCGACGGTGACCAACAGCTTCCTCGACGAGCAGGAGAAGGGGAATGGCATGATCGGGAACATCTACAGCATGGGGCTGGCCCTGCAGGTATGGGGAGGGGGGGCTGCAGTACTGCGGCCACCCAGTCCCGCTCCCAGGGCTCCTCACGCCACCTCCCACCTCCTCTGCAGGCACTGGAGGCCACGAGAAAGTTTTACGCCCCACGGAACTGGGACTGCGCCCAGGCCTTCTCCGTGGTGTACAGCCACGACTACCACCAGCCCATGGCCATCGCCCAGGTCCTGCCTGCCCTCGTGGGCAAATCCTACCTAGACGCGGCTAGCGTGAACTGCGCCGCCAGCACCAGCATGTTCCCGGCCCTACAGCCAGAGCCGGAAACAACTGGGGTTCACAGAGGTACGGCTGCTCCCACCCAGAGCACCCCCAGACTCCACGGGGACGATGCTCCCAGACCATTCCTGCCCTGTGCCCTGTGGCACAGTGCCAGGTGCCCACCCTGCCCCTCTCCCCTCCCAGAAGACCTCATCACGGTGCATTACTCCATCATCAACAAGCTGCAGGGAAAGCACTTCACGTTCACCACCTCGGTGCAGGTCCCGGATGGCTCCACGCTGCTCAATGTGCTGCAGATGGCAGAGGCAGAGGAACCTGACATCTTTAGGTGAGACCCAGAGGGGCTGTGGGCAGGAAGCAGTGGCATCTCTCCACTGAGCCCTGAGCCCACCCACCTCCCTGGCAGCTTCCAGACGGAGCCGACATCCTGGGGCCCCATGGTGGTCTCCATCCACGGGCTGGCTGCCAACCCGGATGACAGAACCTACTGGCAATTCCTCAGCGGTGGGAATGCCCTCCAGGAAGGTGGGCAGCCCAGGGTCGGGGGTGCAGGGGGCCGTGCCGGTGGCTGCGGTGCCCCGGTCTCACACCCATCCCTCCGCCGCAGGGGTCGGCACCTACAAGCCGGAGAACAGGGAGCACATCCGGGCTGTGTTCAGCACCTACTGAAGCCGCTGAGGGACGCCTGGCCCCACTGGGCCCACCATGAAGGCAATAAAGAGCCATTTGCAGCACAGACCCAGTGTGTGTGTGTATGTGTCTGAGGCAGGCAGCGAGGAGCCGGACCCTCGGTGGGGACGGCGCCTTGGGGAAAGGGTTGGAGCATGCCCTGAGAGGGGCATGGGAGCCTCGGGGCAACACTGAGGTGGGGGGGTCCTGCCCGGTGGGGACCCATGCCCGGTGTGGGGAACTGCGGCCAATGTCATGGAAGGGACACGCCACCGTGGGGGGGATTCCACCGGGCTGAGCCCTCCTGGAACATAGCAAGTTGCAAGCAAGCTGGAGCTTGCTGCCCCAGCTGGATCCCTATAAGTCGATGGGGCCTGATGGGATTCACCAAGGGTACTTAAAGAGCTGGCTGATGTCATAGCGAGACCTCTCTCAATGATTTTTCAATACTCTTGGGAATCTGGAGAGGTCCACTGTCCTTTTGTGAAAAGAAAGTATACGGCCAGCGGAAGCAAGGTCGGGCAACATGGGGAGTCTATAGGGATGCTGTTTGCCACTGCAGGGAGGAAATACATGCGGCCAAAGCTCAGTTAGAGTTGAAGCTGGCCAGTACTGTGAGGGACAATAAGAAGAGCTTTTTTTAAAACATTAATGGCAAAAGGCAGGCCAGAAATAACATTGGTCCGTTGCTTGATGAGAATGGTCACCTCACAAGCTGGGACATAGACAAGGCAGAGACGTTTAATGCTTTCTTCATCTCGGTCTTCAACACTGATGGTGGGCTCAGGGACCCCCAGAGCCCTGGGCTAGAGAACCGTGACTGTGGGAGTGATAAACTCCTAATAAACCCCGAACTTGTGCAGGACTTGCTATGCCAGCTAGATCCCTGTAAGTCGATGGGGTCTGATGGGATTCATCCAAGGGTACTTGAAGAGCTGGCTGACATCATAGCGAGACTCTCTCAATGATTTTTCAGTGCTCTTGGGAATCCAGAGAGGTCTCAGTTGACTGGAAGCTGGCAAATGTTGTCCCAGTCTTCAAGAAGGGCAACAGGGATGACCCTGGTAACTACAGGCCTGTCAGTCTCACTTCTGTGCCTGGCAAAATTAGGGAGAAGATTATTCTGGGAGTTATTGAAAAACACCTGAAAGACAACGCAGCCATTGGTACCAGCCAGCACTGGTTCACAAGGGGAAAGTCCTGCCTAACAAACTTAATGTCCTTCTACGACAAGGTTACCCACCTGGCTGACCAAAGGAAGCCAGTTGATATGATCTTTTTGGATTTCAATAAAGCTTTTGATACTGTCTCTCACAGTACCCTCCTGGACATAAAGTCCAGCACACAGCTGGATAAACACGTAATGCAGTGGGTGAGCAATTGGCTGACAGGTCGGGCTCAAAGGGTCATAGTAAAGGGGGTTACACTGGGCTGGCGGCCAGTCACTAGAGGCATTCCACTGGGACCTATCTTAGGGCCAGTACTCTTTAATCTCTTCATGAATGACTTGGATACAGGACTGGAAGGAATACTAATTGAGATTGCTGATGACACAAAATTGGGAGGAGCTGTTGACACTCCTGAGGGCAGGGAGGCCCTGCAGACAGATCTGGACAGACTGGAGAGCTGGGCAATCACCAGCCGTGTGAAGCTGAACAAGGGCAAGCGCCGGATTTTGCCCCTGGGGCACGGCAGCCCTGGCTGTACAGACAGCCTGGGGAGCGAGGGGCTGGAGAGCAGCCCTGCAGAGAGGGGCTGGGGGCTCTGCTCCACGGCGAGTTGAACGTGAGCCCACAGCGTGCCCTGGCAGCCGAGAGGGCCAGCCGTGCCCTGGGGTGCATCGAGCGCTGCATCGCAGCCGGTCGAGGGAGGGGATTGTCCCGCTCTGCTCCGCGCTGGGGCGGCCTCACCTCGAGCGCTGGGGGCAGGTTTGGGCACCACAGGACATCAAGGGTATAAAGCTGCTACTGGAGAGTGTCCAGAGGAGGGCCACGAGGTTGGTGAAGGGTTTAGAGGGGAAACCGTACGAGGAGCGGCTGAAGTCACTGGGTTTGTCCAGCCGGGAGAAGAGGAGGCTGAGGGCAGAGCTCATGGCGGTCTGCAGCTTCCTCCCAAGGGGAGGAGGAGGAGGGGCAGGGCTGATCTCTTCTCTCTGCTGACCAACGACAGGACCCGAGGGAATGGCAGGAAGATGTGCCAGGGGAGGGTTAGGTTGGGTATCAGGAGAAGGTTCTTCCCCCAGAGGGTGGTGGAGCCCTGGAACAGGCTCCCCAGGGAGGCATCACGGCGCCAAGGCTGGCGATATTCCAGAAGCACTTGGACAAGGCCCTCAGAGCCATGGTGTGAATTTGGGGCTGTCCTGTGCAGGGACAGGAGCTGGGCTCGATGGTCCTTGTGGGTCCCCTCCAGCACAGGACGTTCATGAGTCCATGATAACGTTCCCCTCCGCGTTTCCCGGGTGCCCCAGAGGGACGGACCGTTTTACCGGAAGTGTCCTCCGCCGGGCGGCTCCGGGAGACGGACCCCATGGCGGCGCCCATAGGCACTTCCGGCCGGGCGGTGGCGCGGCTCGGAGATGTGGCGATGGCGGCTCCCGCGATCGCTCACGGCTGGAGGAGGTCGGGGGAGCCCGGGAAGCGCTCCGCGGGGCTGCCGTCTGCTTGGGCGGCTTCGGGGAGGCCGGGAGGGAGGGTGTCCGGGCGCCTGGGGCCCGGCGGGGGACGAACCGGAGCGGGGGGGGGGCTCTGGCATCGGGACGCCCGGGCCCCCTCCCGCGTTAACCGGGAGGCGTCGGGGTCCAGGGCTCCCGGTTCAGCTGTGGTGGCCGTGGGGGCATGTTTGGATACGAAGGGGGTTCCTGCCGGTTACCCCCGGGCTCCACCCCCCGTCCCGCTGTACCGGACCCCGCTCTGAGCCCCCGCGCTCTATCCTCCAGGTCCTGGCGGCGTCGCCGTCCCCCGGGCGGGCCTCAAGAGCTACAAGCTGCCTCCGGATTACAGCGGTAAGGGGGACATGTGAGGAGAGAACCCCCGCCCTCGCCACGAGGATGGTGGGGCACTCCCCAACCCGCGCCCCCCTGCACCGGGGAGTCCCGGGGCCGGTGACCCTCACACGTGTGTCCTCCGGCAGGTATCACCTTCCCGGAGAGGACAAAGCTGAAGTTCATGGATAAGGTGCCGGCAGTGCCCAAGGTCAGGCGGGAGCCCCGGCAGCTGCGTGACATCCGCGGCCCATCACGGGAGGCCACAGACTTCACCCAGGGACAGTATGGGATCCTGGTGAGCGGGACGGGGCCGAGGCAGGAGGCCAGAGGGGCCCTGGGGACTGTGTTTGGGCAGCCTGGGGAGGGTGGGGGAGCTGGGCACCCCTAGGCTGGAGACCCCCATCTGGTGCTGAGCCCTCCCATGGGCAGTGAAAACTCCAAACAAACCAGCAACCAGAGGGAACTGGTCCCAAACTGACTCCAAAAAGCTGGATTGACTGAGCTACCTCCATCAGGAAAGGTCTCAGCTACCCCAGTGAGGGGATAAGAAACATTTAGAAGGCCAACGGCCTCCTGGCTTGTATCAGCCATAGTGTGGGCAGCAGGAGCAGGGCAGGGATGGTGCCCCTGTGCTCGGCACTGGGGAGGCCGCACCTCGAATCCCGTGTTCAGTTTTGGGCCCCTCAGGACAAGAAGGACATTGAGGTGCTGGAGCGTGTCCAGAGAAGGGCAACGGAGCTGGGGAAGGGTCTGGAGAACAAGTGTGATGGGGAGCGGCTGAGGGAGCTGGGGGGGTTTGGTCTGGAGAAGAGGAGGCTGAGGGGAGACCTTATCGCTCTCTGCAACTGCCTGAAAGGAGGTTGTGGTGAGGGGGGGTTGGTCTCTTCTCCCAAGTAACAAGTGATAGGATGAGAGGAAATGGCTTAAAGCTGCACCAGGGAAGGTTTAGGTTGGATATTAGGAAAAATGTCTTTACTGCAAGAGTGGTGAGGCACTGGAACAGGCTGCCCAGAGAGGTGGTGGAGTCACCATGCCTGGAGGGGTTCAAAAACCGTGTAGCCGTGGCACTTGGGGACATGGTTTAGGAGGGATGGTGGTGTTGGGTTGGTCGTTGGACCTGATGATCCAGCCTTAATGATTCTGTGGTTCTAACATAATACCGAGCTTAAATTGGAAAGGCAGCTTTGAGACATCCTCAGTGAGGCTGCTTCCCCTCCAAAAGTGTGCGTGAAGGATGGAGGGGACAGCTGCTAGTGCAGGGCAGGACAGGGGGACCCCTGTCTCCGTCACCCCACCAGCGCTCGGTCCCTGAGGTGCCCCATCCTTCCCCCACAGGCCTTGGGGGGTGGGTACCTCCACTGGGGCCACTTCGAGATGATCCGCCTGACCATCGGCCGCTGCATGGACCCCAAGACCATGTTTGCCATCTGGCGCGTGCCAGCCCCCTCTAAGCCGGTGACGCGGAAGAGCCTGGGACATCGCATGGGGGGCGGCAAGGGCCCCATTGACCACTACGTGACGGCGGTGAAGAGCGGGCGGCTGGTGGTGGAGGTAGGCGGGCGCTGCGAGTTTGCAGAGGTGAAGCCCTTCCTCACACAGGTGGCCAAAAAACTGCCCTTCCCCGCCATCCCCATCAGCCGCAACGGCCTCGAGCGGATGAGGCGGGAGGAGGAGGAGAAGAGGCTCAAGAACCAAAACCCCTGGACCTTCGAGCGCATCATCACCGCCAACATGCTGGGGATGCGCAGGTACCTCAGCCCCTACGACCTGCAGCTGAAGGGACGCTACTGGGGCAAATTCTTCCTGAAACACAGGGTGTAACGAGCAGCTGGGGAGGGAGCCGCCTTAATTAAACCTTTCCACAAGAACCTGCATTAGCCACTGTGGTTTTTGGAGGCACAAACACAGAGCCAGGAGCATCCCAGAGGTGATGCATGCCTCAGGGCTTGCCTACCGCTGCTGGGACACCCCCCTGCGATGCAGCACCCCGGAGCAGAGCGTGGGTGATCTCTTTATTCAGGAGGAGGACTCCGGCACGGGTGGCTGCACATCCAAAGAGCCAGTGAGACAGAGAAGTCGCCTCAGACGAGCTCCGAGCGAGGGGAGAGGCTCCTCCTTCCACCCTGAGCAAGGCAGAGCCCTCTACATCGCCCGCACGCTGCCCCAGGGAGGAGCACGGCTCCTCCGACCGCTCTGTGCCACCAAGGAGGGGGCTGCTTTTCGCAGGGGCCGCTGACCGTCAGCCAAATGGAGGATGGGCAGCGAGGGGGGACCTTGGGGCATTTGCCCGGCGGTGGGAGGGAAAGGGGGAGCAGGGCAGGTGGTCTCCACTCCTCCAGGGACACACGGGCTGCAGTGGAGGGATGTCCTCGGGGATCCGGGGACGAGGGCTTGGCAGGCAGGTCCCGGGGCCAGCGGTCGGGGTCTCTCCGATGGCCAGAGCCGCAGGCAGATGCGGGCAGGATCATCCGGGCGGTGGGGCAGGAGAGGGAAAGGCCACCTGCAACCAGGAGGGAGATGAGACGCCGCTGAGGAAGGGGATGTGGTTCCCACAATCCCTCCCCACTGTGGCTGCCTGGGGACACCTGGTCTCTGCCAGCACCCTACAAATGTGCTGGCAAGGCAAAGGAGGGTGAATCCCAGCTGGCTCAACCCCACCGAGGCCCGAACCCCCTCCCTGGGCATGGGGCGGTACTGGGGACCGCCTGCCACCCTCCCACCGTGTGCCCAGTCACCTGGAGGGCAGCGGGTGAGGGTCTCAGGCGAAGACGCTCCAAATGCTGGAAGCCAAGATGATGGCGAGGATGATGCAGCATAGCATGATCATGATCTTCTTCTGCGTGGGGAGAGAGGGGCTGTGAGGCAGGGCCACGGGTGACACGGGGCCAGGGAGAGGGGACAAGGGACAGGGACAGGGGCTGGGGAGGCAGAGGGGCAGGTGTGAGCTGGTTCTGTGTTGCACCGGGATGCAGTTGTGCCGGTGTCCCCTTAGGACAGGCAGCCAAGCGCCAGCGCGCTGGAGGGGGGGGACACGCATCCCCATCGCTGTGACTTACCCAAAACCATGGGGAAAGATGGTCTGGCCTGGCCCAGCAGAACCCGTGGGGTTTGGGGTGTCCCCAGCCCCACACTCCACCGTCACATCTCCACTCCGAGGGGCTGCTTCGCTACAGCACCCGAAAACAGGGGCCGTTCCCAGGCCCTGCATCCTCGGCCAAAGCCACCAGCCCGGCTGTGATGCCACATCTGCCGCTAGCTGAGCCAGAGCCGTGCTCAGCCCAGGGGCAGCCCTCTCCTGCTTTGGGTGTTTGGGGTGCCAGCACCCCGCTTGTCCCCGCAGCGCCCCGGCATCACGTTGCACGCGGAGAGGAGAGGCGCAGGGAGGGCATCAGCAGGGATCTTTATTGTAACAGGAATTAAATAACCGCGACCGCCGCATCCTCCCACCCCAGCTCCCCACGGCACCGGGGCAGTCAGTGTTGGGGGACGTGCCAGCCACAGACATCAAGGCCGAGAGGGGACTGGGTCCCCGGCGGCTCCGTCTGCCATGGCATGGGGGACAGCAAAGCATGGCCAGACCTGCCGGCAGCTGCTGGTGCCACCAAACCCCTTGCCCTGACCATATCCCCGTCCCTCGTCCTCCCGGGATGCCTGTGCGGGTGAGGGTCTGGTCCTCACCTGCCCTGAGCAAGGCACCTTGTCTCCTCTCGCTGGGGCTGTGGCACCAGCTGCCACATCCCCACGGTGTCATGGTGCCGGCATGGCCCCCAGCCCCCTCGCTCCCCCAGCAAGAGATGGGGGATCAGGAGAAGTTGATTTATCAGCAAAGGGAAAATAAATAGTTGAGTACTGGTCCCCTTCCCACAGGGGACACACTGACAAGAGGGGCAGACCCCAGGGACCGGCAGGACAGCGTGGGCCGCAGGGGATGGTCCAGCAGGGGAAAGCGTTCCGGTGATGGGACCCCCCCCTCCGTGGAGGAAGGCACAAGGGGGCTGAGGGCAGCGGGTCCAGGAGAAGTGGGGAGAGGAGGGGGCCGGGCTGCGGTGCTGGGGAGGGTCCCACAGGGAGACGTCACCGCTGGGACAGTCGGAATCATCTGGAGGAGGGAAAGGGGGAGGTGTCAGCCCCCAGCCGGAGGAGCTGGCAGGGTAGGGGATGAGGGGCTGCAGTAGGGCCCTGTGGGTCCGGAGAGAGTGGGGATGGCAGAGCCCGACACGAGGAACACAGAGCCAAGCACCGAGCCGAAATCCAGACCCCAAAGCACCATGGAGTCCCAAGCGCTGCAGACCACCGAGCAACATGGAGACCCAAGCACCGCAGAGCCCCAAGCGCCACAGAGCCCCGCAGACCTGAGGTCACTGGCCACCCAGCACCCCGAGCCCAGCACCCCCAGCCCCAAAAGCAGCAGCAGAAACCGACACACCAGAGAGCCAGATCCCGGCACAGGGACGCAGAGACCCATGGGTGGGCAGAGCAGCCCAGGCAGGGCATAATGGCAGGGCCAGCCCGGCCATGCCTGCCCACCATCCCTGAGCCCTCCGGGGTCCCGTTGCCCCACGGTGGGGCTCCCCTTGCCCCCCAACACTTACAGACCACAGCCCCTGCCTTGGGCTCTATTTCTTGTTTAGCCCCACGGAAAGTCCAATGATGAGGGCAACTATCCCCAGCAAGAGCACCACTACCACCGCCAAAATCAGCATCTTCTGGAGGGGGCGAAAGGGGAGACAGGGGCCAGTTATGCCTGCCCCGTGCGGGGAGGGCTGGAGAGCGGAGGTGGGCACAGAGGAACCCAGAAAAGCCAGAGATGCTGCAGACCCGGGGACAGGGCAGGAGGGGCTGAGCCCTCACCAGCTCATCACACCTGGGGGTAGGAGGGAGCTCAGGGCTGGGACTGGCGGGGGGACAGAGAGAGGGTCAGAGCTGCCAACCCCAAGGGAGGTGCAGGGGCCAGTTGGGGTGGCTGGGGGTCACTGGGGACAGGTGGGAGCCATTGGGGTCATCTGGGGGACCACTGGGGGGGAGCTGGGGAACATGAGGGGTGGCTGGGGGACAGAAGGGGTGGCTGGAGGACAGGAGGTGGCTAGGGTCACAAGGAGGTCTCAGGGCCACTGGACGATACTGGGGGCACTGGGAGGAGGTGAAGGCACGCTGAGGGACAGAGTGGGACACTGGGGGCGCCTTTGAGACACTAGGGACTATGGAGGGGAAACTGGGGGACACTGGGGCTGTCGGTCTGTCTCACCCTCCTGGCCTCACTTTGGTACTTCACAGCCTTTTTGGTGTCAGCCACGGCCCGCTCCACGAAGCCAACGGACTGGTCCATGTTGTTCTCTATGCGGTCGATCATGGTTCCCTACGGGGCGCAGGGGCGGCGGGGCGGAGGCAGAGAGAGACAGAGAGAGCAGGGGGGGACGCTGAGAGCACCCAGGGGTGCTGGCACCCACCCACCTTGCGCGCCTGGCCCTGGTACTGGAGCGCCTTCTTGGTCTGCTGGTTTGCCTGCTCCACGTGCTCGGCCGTGTGCATCACGTACTGCTCCACGTTATCCAGCAGCCCACCCTGCGGGGACGGGAGAGGGGACGTGCTCAGCAGGGACCCAGAGGCACAGCCCCATGGCACTCGGCACGGTCCCATGGCACCTGGCACAGCCCCATGGCGCAGGTACTCACCCTTCCCCGGTGCACGCAGCAGCTCCTCGCATTGCATGGGGGGGACAGAGAGGGGCTGAGAGAGGGGCCGGGACCACCACGGTGTGGGGCGCACCCATGCCCACCCCTGCCTTCCCACCCAGATCCCCACGGACTCGGGTGCTGGGTGGCCCCAAGGGGACCTGTGCACAAGTCACCACCCAATCCCACATGGCTCCATGGCTGAAACTCCCTGCATGGGTCCCTGCGCTGCCCTGCGTGGCCCTGTGGCACCCTGTGACCCCACAGAGCCCTGTGCAGCCCTGTGTGCCAGTCCCTGTGGGGCTTCATGCACAGGTCCCTGCTTGTCCCCATGCACAGGTCCCTGCTCCTCCCAGTGCAGCCCATGCACAGGTCCCTGCTCCTCGTTGTGCAGCCCATGCACAGGTCCCTGCTCCTCCCCGCGCAGCCCATGCACAGGTCCCTGCTCATCGTTGTGCAGCCCAGGCACAGGTCCTTGCTCCTCGTCACACAGCCCATGCACAGGTCCCTGCTTCTCGTTGCGCAGCCCAGGCACAGGTCCCTGCTCCTCCCCACGCAGCCCATGCACAGGTCCCTGCTCATCGTTGTGCAGCCCAGGCACAGGTCCTTGCTCCTCGTCACACAGCCCATGCACAGGTCCCTGCTTCTCGTTGCGCAGCCCAGGCACAGGTCCCTGCTCCTCCCCACGCAGCCCATGCACAGGTCCCTGCTCCTCCCCGCGCAGCCCATGCACAGGTCCCTGCTCCTCGTTGTGCAGCCCATGCACAGGTCCCTGCTCCTCCCCGTGCAGCCCATGCACAGGTCCCTGCTCATCGTTGCGCAGCCCGTGCACAGGTCCCTGCTCCTCCCCACGCAGCCCATGCACAGGTCCCTGCTCATCGTTGCGCAGCCCGTGCACAGGTCCCTGCTCCTCCCCACGCAGCCCATGCACAGGTCCCTGCTCCTCCCAGTGCAGCCCGTACCTGGTTCTCCACCAGCATGGCGATGTCGACAAACATGTCGTGGAGCTCCTTGATGCTGCTCTCCAGTCGCACGATGTCCTTGTGCCGCCCCTCGATCTCGCTCAACGCCTGCTTCGAGATCTGCGAGTCCATGATCTGCAACGGATCGGGAGGGGGGCGGAAGCCGTCAGCGGGGGGGGGTTCCTGACCCCAGGGTCCCCCCCTGGCACGGCTGGCGCTCACCCCCGAGGTGAAGATGGAGGGGTTCCCGCTCTCCAGCATCTCTTCCAGCTCCTCATCCGTCGTGTTCTTGCCGGCTGCGGGCACGTGGGGTCAGTGGTGGGGACAGGCCACGCCCACTCCACCAAAGGGGCGTGGTCTGCAGGGTATGACTCCACCCACTTTGCCAAAGTGGGCGGGGTCTGTATGATCTGGCTCCGCCCTCTTTGCCAAATGCCGGGGGTCTTTGGCGCTTGGCCCCGCCCAATTTGCCAAATGGGCGTGGCCAGCAGGAGGAGCCCCCACCCACTTCTCCGGAGGGGCGGGGCCCGAGGGGCGGGGGGGGCACCCACTGATCTCGAGCTGGCGCTGGATCCGGCCCTTGCTGCGCTCCCGGAAGTCGACTTGTGCCTCGTTGTACTTGGTCATGACGTCAACGAACTTGCGGGACAGGACCGAGTGCTGGGGACGGGGACAGGGACACGGGGCTGGGGACACCCCGGGCATGGCACCTCCCCAGCCCCCGGGGGACAGGACCCAGTGCTGGGGACGGGGACAGGGACACGGGGCTGGGGACACCCCCGGCATGGCACCTCCCCAGCCCCCGGGGGACAGGACCCAGTGCTGGGGACGGGGACAGGGACGTGGGGCTGGGGACACCCCAGGCATGGCACCTCCCCAGCCCCCGGGGGACAGGACCCAGTGCTGGGGACGGGGACAGGGACGTGGGGCTGGGGACACCCCAGGCATGGCACCTCCCCAGCCCCCAGGGGACAGGACCCAGTGCTGGGGACAGGGACACGGGGCTGGGGACACCCCAGGCATGCACCTCCCCAGCCCCCGGGGGACAGGACCCAGTGCTGGGGACAGGGACATGGGATTCCCAGGCATGGCATGTGCCCATGGGCCATTTTTCTAGGGAACAGGACTAAGGACAGGGGCACGAGGCTGGGGATGCCCCAGGCATGGCATGTCCCAGCTCCAGGGGACAGGACCAAGGACAAGTGAGTGGGAGTGGGGACTCAGCACGTCCCAGCCTCAGGTGACAGGGCCAACTGCTGGGGATGGGGACACCCCAGGCAATGCACATGCCAGCCCCAGGGGACAGGAGCAAGGACAGGGGTGTGACAGTGGGGACACTCCAGGCATGGCATGTCCCCATCCCCGGGATACGGGGCAGGACGAGGTGCTGGGGCTGGGGACAGGGGCCTGGGGACCCAGGATACGGCACGTCCCAGCCCGTGGGGGACAGGCCAGAGGGACATGAAGACTGTGAGCACCCAGACACAGCGTGTCTGGGACAGGGGACGGTGATGGGAGACATGGGGACACCCGGGACATGCCGCATCACCAGCCTGTGGGGGACAGGATGGGACGGTGCGCTCAGGACCTGGGGGTGCTGGGTGGGGACAGCCCCAGCAGCGGGTGCCAGAGACCGGAGCTCACCTGGGACTTGCGTATCCGGAGGTCAGCGGAGGACCGTGCCTCATCCTGCTCAATGCTCCTCTCCATGCCTGCCGAGAGCCGGACCCCAGCCCATCAGGGACCCTCCCCACCCGCCAGCCCATGGCCCCGGGGTCCCCTGCCCTTCCCATGAGGACAGGGGGACCTATGGGGCTGGGTGACACGGCGGCAGGGACGCGGCCACTCACTCTTCAGCTTGTTGCGGACGCTGTTGGCCATTTTCTTGATTTCTGTCGTTAGCTGCTCCAGGTCGTCTTTGGTCTCTGTGGGGTCACGGCACGTCAGCCAGGGAAGCCACCACGGGAACATCCCCAGGATGGGGACCCAGGGAGGGTGGGGACACGACTGCCACACTCACTCTGCTCAGGGATGGGGGCCGAGAGGATGATGCTGTAGAGCTTCTTGGCCTCCTCCACGTTCTCTGAGATCTTGTCGATGTTTTGCCGGGTCTCCTCGATCTAGACAAGCCGGGGAGGATGAGGAGGGGTTGGGAGGCAGCCCCGTGACCCCCCAGCCCCATGCCCACCACCCCTCACCTCCGAGAAGAACTCATCCATGAACGCCGTGTTATCGACGGCGATTTCCAGCTCCTCGGTGTCATCGTCCGTGTCCTGTTTCTGTGGGGTACGGCGGGCAGCGCTCAGGGGTGGCACCCCGCTGCCTGCACCCTGGGGACACCCCCTGGGTGACGGCCACCCCGTGGGGCCAGGGAGGCCAGCCCAGCTCCGCAGAGTTGGGGTGGGGGGGATGCAGTGGGAGCAGCCGTGGGGATGTGGTGGCACAGGGGTGGCATCTGCAGTGGCGGAGGGGGGAACGCACAAGCTCGTCTCACATCTGGCCGGGGAATTAAGGGATTGCTGGGCTTGGCCAGAGGGAGGGGACAGGTACCAAACAGGGCCAGGGACCGGGACGGGGACGGGAGAGGGTTTTATGGCCCCGACCTTTGTCCTGCGGCAGGTCTGAGCAGTGCCAGGGCTCGGTGGGGGCCCAAAGGTGGCTGTTGCCCATCACCCTGGCATCACGCCTGGCCCCCCACCCATGGGATCCCAGCTCCGTCCCTTCCTGGGGTGCCAGCCCTGGCCCCTCCGCCTCCCCTGCCCCTCCATGAGCTCCGCCGGCACCCCGGGTGGTGCCTGGTGCCCAGTTGCGGCGTCCCCAGAGAGGGGGGCAGTACTCAGCTGAGGACCCCCCCACACACACGCCTCCTCCCACCGGAGTAAAAATAAAATTAATCCCTTCTCTCCCTCCCAAGGGTTTTATCTGATGGCTTTGTAATCCCCGCTAAATCCCTGCCAAGCTTCCCTGCCGCGGCTGCCGGCCCCACGCTGGGGCCTGGGTGCAGGGTGGGGGGCTGCTGGGATGCCCACTGCCCCAGGGGGAGCTGACACTGGGGCAGGGAGCCCCCAGAGAGCCACGGGGGCAGTGGGGCCCCACGGCCGGGCGGACGCGGGAGGAGGAAGCGGTGATGGTGGCGGCCAGCTTGGCGAGGCGTGGGGCACAGGATGGGGTGCTGGTCCCCACGGGCACCCCACATCCGCTTCCAGCCCCCCAAGGGATGGGCACCCCTGCCCCACACAGCCCGGGTGGGCGCTGGCATCTCCCCATTGCACCCCACAGATGGGGGGTTGATCTCCCCCCAAAATACACTCCCCACCCCCAAACGACACAGAGGGCTGAATCCCCTGGTCCCTGACACCCCCATTGCCGTGGGGCTGGCTCGCAGGGGCCCCCATCCCTGTGGTACCCCCGTAAACTGTGGGGTGGGGTCTCAGGACCCCCATCCCCGTGACACCCCCATCTACCGTGGGGTAGGTATCAGGGCCCCCCATCCCTGTGACACCCCCATCCACCATGGGGTGGGGTCTCAGGACCCCCACCCCCGTGACACCCCCATCCACCATGGGGTGGGGTCTCAGTGGCATCCATCCCCACGATGTCCCCATCCACCACAGACCTGGCTTTCAGGACCCTCCTGTCCCCATGACGCCCCCATCCACCATGGGGTGGGGTCTCAGGGACCCCCATGCCCATGACACCCACTTCCCCCGGGACCCAGCGAGCCCTGGGGACCGCCCATCCCACGAGGTGTCCCCCCGTCCCGGGAGGGTCTCTCACCGCCTTGAGCTGCTCCAGCCGGTCCTTCATGGTGCCCCCGAGGGCTGGCGGGGCACAGGGGGGTCCCCGTCCTCGCCCACCGTAGGGATGGAGGATGCCGCCCTCGGTCCTCCCCGGCCAGCTGGGCCTCCTACATCCAGCTGAGGTGACGGGTGGCCCTGTCCCTGTCCCCAAGCCTGGGTCTGTCCCTGTGCTAATCCCCAGTGACAGGCACAAGGAAGGCAGGAAGGCGCCGAGGGGAGGGACGAGGTGGAGCCACCCTTCACCTGGGACACCCAGGGACACCAGCACCGTTAAAGGCGACGGTTGTGGGTGCCTCCGGCCACCCTGGAGGTGGTGGCGAGGTGGGGACGGATGTGGGGTGGCCCCGGCTCGAGGCGATGAGGAAGCTGGTCCCCACGGGGGGTGGGTCACGCGCCGACGACGACGTGTCCTCCTTGGCCACGGGTGGCTGCAGTGGGAGGATGTCTGGGGAGAGGGGGCATGGCTGGGGGACATGGCTATGGATAGGGGTCACAGCTGGGGGACATGGCTATGGATAGGGGTCACAGCTGGGGGGACAGTTGGGGACAGGGGATGTGTCTGGGGGACACAGCTGGGGATAGGGGACATGGG
>WEKW01026393.1:111756-123896 GCA_013389905.1 Sula dactylatra
TAACGGGCTGGGGAACGGGGTGGGGAGGGGTCCCCCGTGGAGGGAGCGCGGGTTGTGGGGTGCGGGGTTGCACGGAGACCGGTGCTGACTCCCCCGCACCGCCCCATCGCTTTCCCCAGTCCCTGGAGGACTGCCCGCTGGATGAGGATGAAGACGCCTTCCAAGCCCTCGGGGAGGAAGATGAAGATATCGACCAGTTCAACGATGANGGCCCTGCCCCTCCGCCTCGCTGATCCCCTGCGGGTCCTTCGCAGACGATGACTGGCAGGAAGCACACGAGCGGCTGGCGGAGCTGGAGGACAAACCGGTGGCAACCAGGGAGCAGGATGGGCCCGGCGGCGAGGAGGCAGATCTGCTGGGGGAGCCTGAGGACACGCTGGCAGAGCGGCTGACCCGGCTGGTCATCGACAGCGAGCTGGAGGACCCCGCCATCATGCAAGCCGTGCAGACCAAGGCCCCCATGCAGGTGGGAGAGGGTTCAGGGGGATGGGGTGGGCACTGGGGCAGGTGCGGGTCCGGCAGCGCCGTGCTGACTCCCTGTCTGTTTTCCAGCAGCCTGGAGGGCTGAACTCCAGCATCTGGGACAGCTCGGCTGTCCTGCGGCGCATCCGGGGGCCGCTTCTCACTCAGGTATGGTGCCGAGGTGCAAGTAGCAGCCATTGCGGCTTCCCTAATGCCCTCCAAACCCCTGTGGCAGCGAGGTGGGCGCTGGGGGATGAGATGTTCTGTACTGCCACAAGCTCGCCAGCGCTGGGAGCACCTCTAGACCAGCCTGGGACAGCGGGGCGTTCTGCTTGCCTCTGGCTGGGTCCGGATGGCCGCTGCTTGGCTGGTTTGTAGCCCCTCTTAGACATCACCCTTTGTCCCACCTCAGCAGCTGGAGAGCCAGGCTGAGGGGTTATCGCTGATCCATGGTGCCTGGTGATGTCTGAGAGACGTCAGCGCTCCCATTTGGGAATGTCGGCGCCTCAAGGCAGAGGATTTTTTTTTTTTTTTTGTTGCGGTTTAATTAAGAGTCAAGCTTTTAAGCGCAAGCAGAGCTTGCTGTGGGGCCAGCCCTCTCCTGGCTCTGCAGGCCTGACAAGGGCTGGGCAGCGAGCGTGTGTGCGCAGCCTGTGCAGCGGCGGCACGGAGTCCCCACCGCACGCTCGGGCAGCGCTGTTGCCGCAAACCGGTGTCTTGGCGGTGACGTGGGCTCTGCGGGGCAGGTCCTGGGGGTCCCCAGGAACCCCCCACATTGCATGAGCCTCCTGGGGATGTGGAGTGGGATGCAGGAGGAGGGTTGTGGCCGTCAATTACTGGGAGCACCCCTGGAACACACGGTGCTGGTCCTCCCTGTCCCAGTCGGTGACTGTTATCCTGGGGGGAGCTTTCTCTCCCCTTCTGCTCACAGGAGATGCCGTCAGTGTCCGTGCTGGACTATGCTCTGCCTCAGAGACCCCCGCAGGCTCGAGAGGAAGAGCGGGATCCCTCCGAGCGGGCGCTGCCCCGGCGTTCATCGTCCCCTGTCATTGGGAGCCCCCCTGTCCGGGCTGTCCCCATCGGCACCCCTCCCAAGCAGGTTGCTATACCCAACTTCAACCAGCAGGTACCTCCCGCCGGCCCCATTCGCTGCCCATGGCCCAGAGGGCACAGGCTGATCCCCGGGGAGCTGATGGGGGCGACTGTGCTGCTTCCCTCCTCCTAGATCCTGTGTCCGAAGCCTGTCCACATCCGAGCTACCATGCAGCAGCGCTACCCTGCTCCCTACGGCGAGAGGATGTCCCCCAACCAGCTCTGCAACGTACCGGTACCCAGTCCCGTCTGCTCCCCTCCTTGTGGGTGCTCCAGAGGCCCCTGTTGCTGGGAGGTCCTCCAGCCTCCCCAGAAACCTCCAACAGCTCTCTTCCCCTCCTCCCGCCTGCAACTCCAGGCCCTGGTGGCACTGGAGCCGTCGCTGTCGCACACAGCCAGCTGGCTGCTCGTCTCTACTTCCGTAGCTCGACCCGTCTGCCTTGTCCTGCCGGGACAGCCCAGCTCCCTGGAGCCTGGCCTGGCTCCCAGCCTGCCTGGGGCACCCTCCCGGGGCTTCATCTCGTGCCGTCACCTGCTCCTCATCTGCCCACCATCTGCTGTGCCAGGGCTCTGACCGGGGTCCCTCTTCCCTTCTCTTTCCCCAGAATTCCTCCCTCCTGGGCCACCCATTCCCCCACAGTGTCTCTCCTGTCCTCACCCACCTGCAGAGAGCGCAGCTGCTTGGAGGAGCCCAGGTAAAGCCTCCTTTGCTCTCTTCCTGCATTTTCCTGGCCCCTGCCATGGGCAGGGTCCCGCATTTCTCTTCATGTGACTGCGGGACCTGACTCTACGTGGCTCTTTCTGCCATGTCCCAGGCATGGCTGCCCTGGCTGGGCCTTTCCCTTTGCCCCCGAATCTCCCCCAGCTGACTCCAGGTGCCCTCTCTGCCCTGTCAGGCCGGCCGAATGTCCCCCAGCCAGTTTGCCCGTGTCTCTGGCCTGGTTGGGAGCCCCCTCCCCTCCGTCAATCCCAAGCTGCTCCAGGGTAGAGTTGGGCAGATGATGTCTCCGGCCAGCGGGTTTCGTGCCTTCTTCGGGGCTCCCCCCGCTCCGCCTCCCTCGCAGCCGCAGCACCCGCCGGGCCCCGGATCCCACCTGCAGAGCCTGAGGTAGGTGCCATCCTTCTCCTGCCTGCCTGCCCACATTTTGCAGCCGCCTCTGATGCTTTCCACTCTCCCCAGGCCGCAGCCCCAGATGTTCCGGCCAGACACGACCCACCTGCACCCCCAGCATCGCCGGCTCCTGCACCAGCGGCAGCAGCAGAACCGAAAGTGAGTGTTGGCCCCGCACCGGTGCTGGGAGAGGGGCTGCCCGGCGCAGGGAGGGGGGGGTTTGCATCGCCCCTCTGCCGCGGTGGGGGTTGTGCTGCTGGGGCTAGCCTGTGCACCGCTCTCTGTCCCTTCCTGTAGCTCCTCTGTGCTCACGGGTACCCTTCTTGCCTCCTGCCAGCCAGCACCGGAGCCTCAATGGCTCGGTGGGGGACCGAGGGGGCCACCGGAGCAGCCACCAGGAGCAGATGCGCAAAGATCCCTACGCCAACCTCATGCTGCAGCGGGAAAAGGACTGGGTGTCCAAGATCCAGATGATGCAGCTGCAGAGCACTGATCCCTACCTGGATGACTATTACTACCAGGTACCGGGGAGGGGGAAGAGCCCAGTCGCTCTGCTACGCATTCCGTGCCGTGGCTACTGGCAGGGCAGCGCCTTGGCATTCCCACGGGACCGACATCTTCGTGACGCAGCCTCTGCCAAGGGGCATTGGGTGGGAAGGGAATGCCGGTGCCGAGAGCGATGCAGCGGAGGAAGCATCTCCAGATCTGGTCGTGGGGAAACGTGCTGGAGGAGAAAGGCAGAGGGACAGGGTGGGATGAGCATCCTCAAGAAGGGAAGGGCAGAGGAGCAGCGCCAAGGGAAGAATCATAGAATTATTAAGGTTGGAAAAGACCTCGAGGATCATCAAGTCCAACTGCCAACGCAACACCCCCAGGCCTCTTAAACCGTGTCCCCAGGTGCCACGGCTACAAGTTTTTGAACACCCTCAGGGATGGTGACTCCACCACCTCTCTGGGCAGCCTGTTCCAGTGCCTGACCACTCTTGCAGTGAAGAAATTTTTCCTAATATCCAGTCTAAACCTCCCCTGATGCAGCCTGAGGCCATTTCCTCTCATCCTATCGCTTGTTACTTGGGAGAACCACCTTCCCGTTCCTGGGCGAGATCTCCAGGGGTGAGGAGATGTTGGGGGATGCTTGGCAGCACGGATTTGGAGGGCACAGCAGAACACCCAAGATAACAGGAGAGCAGCTCATCTATGTCAGAAGGTGCATGTGGTAGAATAAAACATTTGGAATGCGAGGTAGGGAAGATGCTAAATGGAAAATGCAGGAGAGAGCCCTGAGCAGGGAATGGCTGCGTAAGAAGGACTCTGACAGGGGGTGGTGGTGAAGGCCATGGGGGCTAAAGGGTGAGGTGGAGAAGGTGGATGGGGAGAGTCTGCTCCTGTTCTTTTCCAGTTCAGGAATAGGGAGCGCCAGACAGGGCTGGGAGGAGCCAGATTTGGAGCGGACGAAGTGAGGTGGCGGCTGGGCTCTTGCCAACGGTGGTGGATGCTCAAAGCTCAGCTGGGTTGGAGGGTACACAAGGCAACATCCTGCGAGGGAAATCTGCGGAGGGCTTCAGGCTATGTAGGATGGACACCCGGCTTGGGAGGTTGAACGGGGCTTTGCGGGGTAGGTGACAGTGTATCGGGGCAGTCATTAGCTGTGCAGGAGGTCTGGCCCCTGCCTTTGTGAAGGGGATGCGGAGGAGCCAGCTGTGCACCCAGAAAGGTCGTGGAGTGGTCGGTGCAGCCGTGAGCGCAGGGCAGAACAGGGAGAGCAGTCACCAGTGTGGCTTCAGCATGGTGAAATGGGTCAGAGCGGTCCAGTCCCCTCCGCGGTGGGCCAGGGGCCCGGTGGGAGTGGAGACGAGCGCTCACTGTGGGTTCTCTGGGCTCCGGTGGGAGCTGGCAGGCGAGCTGCGGACAGCGGATCCGTCTGCTCCGGGGCTGATGGAAGGCATTGCGCTGACAGAGGTTTTCCGGGAGCTGTGGGTGAGCTAAACCCCAGTAGAGGAGGGGAACTGGTGCGGCTGCAGCCGGGACGTGAGTCAACAAAGCTCTGTCATTGCGAAAGAGGCGAACATTGGCCAGGGTGGATGGGAAGAGCGCGTGAGCATCGGTGTGGGAGGCCCCAGCCACGCGCTGCCCAGCCTGGGCACGGTGTTAACAGAGCAAGGCAGGCTAACTGGAATGTGCTGGGAAGGACTGGAAGCCGGGGACCTCACAGAGAGAGCGGATTTGTCATTGTTTGTATTGAGAAAGATAGGGCTGAGGAGGAACCTCGACCTCTGTAATCTCAAGGGATGATAAAGAGGAGGATGCAATCGTCCTCTTGTGTACTGGGGAAAGAACAGTTGTTCAAAATGCTGCTGCTGGTGTTGGGAAGACCAGTAAGTGATGGGTGAGGGATGGAGCATGGACTGGGGAGACGGGTATCTTGCATCAGCCCTTGTCAACTGTTTTTCGTGGGTCTCAACTTCTCCTCTCCCTGCCTCAGAATTACTTCCAGAAGCTGGAGAAGTTGTCAGCAGCGGAGGAAGTCCACGGTGATGGTCCCAAGAAGGAACGCACTAAACTCATCACACCTCAGGTGGCTAAGCTGGAGCACACTTACAAGCCAGGTAAGTGCTCCTTTCTCCATGCAGCGCGGACCCAGGCCAGAGATAAAGCGGGGTGAGGTGAGGTCAGGCCTGGACTGACTCCCTTTGCTTCCCTTCCGCCTCCTTCCTGCAGTGCAGTTTGAGGGCTCGCTCGGGAAGCTTACAGTCTCCAGCGTGAACAACCCCCGGAAGATGATCGACGCAGTGGTGACCTCCCGCAGCGAGGATGACGTGAGTTGTGACCCTGCCTCCCCTCCGATGCAGCTCTGCGGCTGGCGCTCAGGCCTGCAGCCCTGACTCGCTGTCCCTCCGTGGCAGGAGACGAAGGAGAAGCAGGTTCGAGACAAGAGGCGTCAGACCCTTGTCACGATTGAGAAGGTGAGTTTGAGGTGGGACCGCTGTGACCCTTGGAGATCTGCGGTGTGGCACAAGGTGGGCTGGGGCAAAGGAAGGGCTGGGGAGAGCATGGTGTAGTACCAGAACTCCTCTGGACACCCAGCTGGGGACAAGCCAGCAGTTGTCAGTGGCTGAGGTCCTGCTTGCCAGGAGAGAGGGGTGTCTGGAGCAGAAAGGCTGGAGCCAGGTACCAGCCATGCCTTCACCCTGCCCCAAACCAGCCTGGACGGGCTTTGCAGGGTCCATTATTGACTCACAACCGCAAGGCAGTAACGCTTCAGCCTCCTGCAGCCACCACGCGAAAGGATGGATGCTTGTGGGTCACTGAATTCCTGCTCAGCCTGCTCTCACGCTGGGTCTGAAGGAGGCTTTGACGTGGTCTGGGCAAGGATACGTGGTTCCTGAAGCATCAAAGGAGACAGGAGTGCCCTGGCTGGGGCCGGGCACGTCCTGGGTCTCTCTGGAGCAGAGCTCGCGGATCCCGTCACAGATCCCTGTGCCCTGCTGTGACCGCCGTCTCTCCTGCAGACGTACAGCCTCCTCCTGGACGTGGAGGACTACGAGAGACGCTACCTCCTGAGCCTGGAAGGCGAGCGGCCGGCCCTGATGGGCGAGAGGAAGCAGAAGATCTGCGATATGTATGACAATCTGAGGGGGAAGGCGCCTGGGCAGGAGAGGTGAGCAGAGGTGGTGTGTAAGACTCAGTCCCTCTCAGGAGCTCGTACAGTCTGTGGGCACTTCCAGCTGCTGAAACTGCTTTTCCAGGAACCTGTTTCCCAAAAAAGAGTCAGGCTGATTCTTCCAGGGGTGTGTTGGGAACTGGGGGCTGAAATATCTGGGGTTTTTTCTCCTTTTTTTTGCCATTTTCCCCATGCAATTGTTCGCTGTGGTTATGACCCCATAACAACTTCCATCCCTGCAGCTCAGGTGCTGTGAATAGTGCCGGCCTGCGTGCTTGTTGGGTGTCTGTCTGCCCTGAGCTCTGTGCCCTGGCACATCTCTGGGTCCTTGTTTTAAACTCTGTCACCTCTTGCCTGACATATTGCAGCGCAGATGGGCAAGGAAGGACACAGGGTCTTGGTGGCTCCTTCTCTGCTGCCCTGTGGGACATACTGTGTAATCTGTCAGGCAGAGGTTAGGGTTAGGGGTGTCACTCCTACCTCGAATGCTGAATTCAAGGCTCCACCTCAAATTCTGTGTTCAGTTTTGGGCCCCTCGGGACAAGAAGGACATTGAGGTGCTGGAGCGTGTCCAGAGAAGGGCAACGGAGCTGGGGAAGGGTCTGGAGACCAAGTGTGATGGGGAGCGGCTGAGGGAGCTGGGGGGGTTTGGTCTGGAGAAGAGGAGGCTGAGGGGAGACCTTATCGCTCTCTGCAGCTGCCTGAGAGGAGGTTGTGGTGAGGGGGGGGTCGGTCTCTTCTTCCGAGTCACTAGTGATAGGATGAGAGGAAATGGCTTAAAGCTGCGCCAGGGGAGGTTTAGGTTGGATTTTAGGGAAAATGTCTTTACTGCAAGAGTGGTCAGGCACTGAACAGGCTGCCCAGAGAGGTGGTGGAGTCACCATGCCTGGAGGGTTTCAAAAACCATGTAGCCGTGGCACTTGGGGACATGGTTTAGGAGGCCTGGGGGTGTTGGGTTGACAGTTGGACCTGATGATCCTGGAGGTCTTTTCCAACTTTAATGATTCTATGATTCCTGCGTTGCTTCTCCCTCCCCAGGGATGTTTTTTGAGGCAGGTGTGTTTTCCACCTGGTGCCGGCGCAGGGCTGGCTGTGGGGTAGCCACAGGAACACCTTGCATCCCCTGGGATGCTCCCAGCTGAGGGTCAGCACCTTTCTCCTCTCCTCGGCAGGCCAAGCGACGACCACTTCATGCAGATCATGTGCATCCGGAAAGGGAAGCGCCTTGTGGCCCGGATCCTCCCCTTCTTGTCACCCGAGCAAGCGGCCGACGTACTTATGGCAACGGCCAGGAACCTGCCCTTCCTCATCAAGAAGGATGCTCAGGATGAGGTCAGATTCCAGAGGGGGGGAGGGCTCCCCTCGCTCGCTGTGAGCTGGGGATTGGAGCAGGATCTCCTCTCCTCCACGGGGAAGATGGCAAATGGCATCTTGTGTCTTAAGGACGGTTGTTTCTGCCTCTCCTGGGACACTGCGGGAGCCGTGAGCTCCTGGCAGGGCCTGTCTCCCGTGCCTGCCGGCTGGCATGGCACGGCCCAGCTTCAGCGGGAAGGATTCCTGATAAATGGTGCCTTTGTTTAACGAGCCCAGCTCTTGGCTGAGCGCTCGTCTAAAGGGCTGCGTCTCTGACTCATCGGGTGACAACAGGAGACTCTGTCTCCCAGAGACAGAGAGCAGAGGCCAGCATCTTCCGAGGGACGTGTTCTCAGCTGTCCTTGGCGGACTTTTATTATATAGGGAACAAAAATACAGGCATCTGTGAAATAAATCCCAGCTTGTCTTGAGAAAGGGGATGCTTTAAGAAGGAAGAAAAAAGACTTGCCTGAATTTAAAGGAGGCCTGTGCCGTTGTGAGGATATGGGGGGGAGACTGTTACCGAGTCCCACGTGGGGCATGTGAGGGGGGCTGGAAGCAGAGGTGCTACTGGTGCGGAGAGCTGGGCCGAGGGGAATCTCATGAAACTCAGCAAGAGCAAGTGTAAGGTCCTGCCCCTGGGGAGGAACAACCCCCCCACCAGTACAGGTTGGGGCTGACCTGCTGGAAAGCGGCTCTGCTGAGAAGGCCCTGGCAGTGCTGGGGGGCAGCAGGTGACCATGAGCCAGCACCGTGCCCTTGTGGGCAAGAAGGGCAACAGTGTCCTGGGGTGCATTGAAAGGAGTGTGGCCAGCAGGGCGAGGGAGGTTATCCTCCCCCTCTGCTCTGCCCTGGTGAGGCCACATCTGGAGTGTTGTGTCCAGTTCTGGGCTTCCCAGGTCAAGGACAGGGAACTGCTCGAGCAAGTCCAGAGGAGAGCTACCAAGATGCTCAGGGGACTGGAGCATCTGCCTTATGAGGAAAGGCTGAGACCTGGGTTTGTTCAGCCTGGAGAAGAGGAGACTGAGGGGGATCTCACCAATGCTTCTAAATATCTGAAGGGTGGGTGTCAAGAGGATGGGGCCGGGCTCTTTTCAGTGGTGCCCAACGACAGGACGAGGGGCAACGGGCACAAGTTGGAACATGGGAAGTTCCACCTGAACATGAGGAAAAACTCCTTTGCTGTGAGGGTGCCGGAGCAGTGGCACAGGCTGCCCAGAGAGGCTGTGGGGTCTCCTTCCCTGGAGACATTCAAACCCTGCCTGGAGGCGGTGCTGTGCCCCTGCTCTGGGTGTGCCTGCTGGAGCAGGGGGGTTGGATGGGATGATCTCCAGAGGTCCCTTCCAGCCCCCGCCATTCTGTGATACTATGTGTGATAGTGTCTCACTGGGGTCCCCGAGGCCCTGCAGCAGCCAGCCGGACACAGGGAAGCATGTCTCCCTGTTTCCGCAGCTCCCAACTCCTCCGCTCCTCTCTCCGCAGGTGCTGCCCTGCCTGTTGAGGCCCTTCTCGCACGTTCTGTACCACCTTCCCTTGGGGACAGTCACCAGCCTTGTGCAGCAGCTAACGAACCTACCTCAGAGCGCGACTGCGCCAGCGCCCACCAACCTGCACCTCACTGCTGTGCTCCAAAACAAGGTGCGTCCCTCTCCCTCACTCCGCTCCCCACAGCAGGTGGTGCCACCTCATCCCTCCCGCCCTGGCACGTCCCTGATGTCTCCCCTGTAGTTGGGAAACTGAGTTTCCCCGGCGCTGGATGGCAGAGCTGGATGCAGCCACGGTGCAGGAACAGCACAGGAGCCGCAGGCTGCCAACCCCTGGCGCTCTCCCCCCTTCCCTCGCTGATTAACGAGGGTGTCTGGCAGATTTAATTAGCCGTCTGAGCTGGCCCGGGACTCCGCTGCAGTCTGAAAGCCGGCTCCCTTGCCTGTCCCGCTGGGCTGCAGACTCCTGCCTTGAAATTTGGGTGTGGAGTGGGACCCCCATCCCTGAGTGCGAGGGCCGCTCCTCTGCCGCAGGTTCGTGATGAGCCTACGTCCCTCCGAGCCGGGCCAGGAGCGGTCTGTCACTCACACAGCCATCCACAGTGCCTGCTGTGACCCGAGGCCCGTAAACAGCCACCTCCTCTTCCTCAGGGGGCTGCAAAGGCAGGCAGGGACCCTCTTGCTTGTGCCACCATCCCCAGGAGGATTGGGAGGTGGAGGTGATTCTCAAACCCACCCAAAAAAATACTCAGAGCGGAGGAGCAGTGGGAGGAAAGCTCGCTGTGCCCTGCCTGTCCCCTGCTGCAGGGATTTCCTCGCGAGGGAGGCCAGCAATGGCTTGTGACGGCACCGGCGGGATGTCTCCTCCCTGGCAGGCTCCCATCGCCGTCCCTGACACCCTCCCTCTCTCCCCACAGTTTGGCCTCTCCCTGCTGTACTTGGTCTTGAGCCGCGGGGAGGAACTGCAGAGCTCGGACACGAACACGGAGCTAATGCAGGATAACCAGTGGTAAGCGCCCGTCCTCGGCTGCGCCTCGGGCTGGGGGGGAAGGCGGCAATGCCAGTGAGGTCAGACACTGCGCTGTGCAGGGTCCAAAAGGACCGAGAGGCAAGAGTTGATGAAGAAGAAGGTTTAATTGCGGTTTCACGGCAGCGCTGGAAACAGCCATGGTGCTGAAAGAAAGAGAAAGGCAGGCCCGAGGCAGAGGGAGAACGCATTAGATACAGTTTGGGACGTGCTGAGACCTGTCCCTCAGAGCTCAGAGGTGCGGGGAAGCCGTCATGCCTCAGCCGAGCGGCCGTAGTGCTTTTAGCCCTGAGCAGATATGAGATTGCCAAGTCTCACTTAGCAGGAGGCGTGTGATGCCCCCAGGGCTCGAGCATCCCTGCAAGCTCCTGCGTGGCACGTCGCTGTCGCCACATTACGAGTCCCTGCAGGGAAATGGCCGGAGACTCAGCAAGGCTGTTGAGTGTAGGCAGGACCCTTCCTCGCAGGGACGCCAGTGTCTGACACAGCACTGCCTCCTGCTTGGTTCCGGTGCCAAAACGCCCGGAGGTGTGTGTAGCCCAGGGCACCCCGCTCCCCCCGAGGGGTGCTGGAGAGCGCCCGGCTCCCCGAGCACCCAACAGCTCTCACTCCTCCCTCCTCCTGTCCCTGTCTCCGGTAGGACGGAGCTGATGCTCATGGCAACCCGGGAGCTCCTGCGGATCCCTCAGGCGGCCTTGGCCAAGCCGGTGTCCACCCCCTCGAACCTGATCTCCCTCTTCTCTCGCTACGTCGACCAGCAGAAGCTGAACCTGCTGGAGACGAAATTGCAGTAAGTGTCACCCTCTTTTTTTTTTTTTTCTCTTTGAGCTTGGCCATCTCCTACCAGGGGACTGGAAAAGGGTGAAACCAGAGGCAGGGGGCGAAGGGGAGAAGCTGTGGGCAGGACAGAGTGTGGAGCCTGCCCTAAGAAGGGCCACACCGGGGCCTGGGGTGAGGGGATTTGCTGCCTCCCTCGCCCGCGGCTCCTCTGACGCCTCTGCCGTTGTTCCCCGGTACCAGCTTAGTGCACGGGATCCGGTAGGAGATCTCCACGGCTCCTCGCCACCGCCATCGGCACCGGAGTTGTTCCAGAGGATGGATGGATGGAGGGCAAAAGCTGTCCCTGTGTCCCACGTCCCCCGGTGCAGGAGGCACTTGTCCCCCGCCCGCGATCCTGGCTGGTGGTGTGTGTGTCAGGGGGGTGGTTTGGCTGCTCCCCACCCTCCCCCCAAATGCGCCGCATTTCCCTGCTGCGCCCCAGCCCCCTCCGCTCCCCCCACAACGGCTGCTTCTCCCCCCACACACACGCACACACACACACACTACTGAGGAAAACGGGCGCCCCGCCGGTCCCGGGAAGGAGCTGGGAGAACCCCCCGCTCCGTTTGCAGGGTGACAGGGTGCCCCCCGCGCCTTCCCCGGCCCCCCTCGAGCACTGAGGTCTGCTCCCCGCCCTTCCCCGCGCATACACACACACACGTGTGCGAACGCGCACACACCTCTTTTGCACACTTGCCTTCGTCTTCCCTGAAAATCGGCTCCTTCCCCTCGCCCTTTTCTCGCCCGCTTTCCCCAGGGTCGGTCCCGGCAGCTCCGGGAGCCGGAGGGAGGCTCAGCCATACCCCGGCCCCTTCTTCTTCCTCCTCCTCCTGAGCTGAGCCGGGGGCATCCTGCTGTTCTGCTCCTGGGGAACGTGGCGGGGGCGTGGAGAGCGGTTAATTTTACTGTTTGTTGTTTTTGTTTTTGTTTTTTTTTTTTTCTTTTGCTTTTAAAAAGAAAACAAAGAGATTTGCACATGTAGGTATTTTACAACCAGTAACTCCTCCCCAGCATTAACCAGCTCCCTCCCTCGCCTGCTTCCCGACCCCCCCTTGCGGATTTTGATTGATCAAGTGGAAAGTTCATTTATTATATTCCCCCCACACACACACACTTTGAGCTTCCCCCCCC
>WEKW01026394.1:11051-21843 GCA_013389905.1 Sula dactylatra
CCTCCCGCAGCCGTGCCGCCACCACGGCCTCTTGCAGTGCGTTGGCGTTGCTCCGCCGCGGAGACTCCTTCCAGCGCCCGCCCGCTCGGCCCGCCTGTGCCCCGCACCCATCAGGCACCCGCCGGGTGGGTGGGGGGACCCAGGTGGCCCTCATGGGGACCCAGGCGGATGGGATGGGACAGAGGTGTCAGGACGAGGGACCCAGGTGGCAGGGAGGGGACCCAGATGGCCAAGAGGGCACCCAGGAGTCCAGACAAGGGACCCAGGCAGGTGGGAGGGGACCCAGGTGCCAGGGAGGGGACCCAGATGTTGGAACAAGGGACCCAGGTGCCAGGGAGGGGATGAGGTGGCCAGGAGAGGACAAAGTCATCACAAACAATTGACCCAGGCAGACAGGAGGTGACTGGGGTGGCCAAGAGGGGACAGAAGCATCAAAACAAAGGACTCAGGCAGACAGGAGGGGACCCAGGCATCAGGACAAGGGTCTCAGGGGGCCAGGAAGGGACCCAGGCATCAGGACAAGGGTCTCAGGGGGCCAGGAGGGGACCCAGGCATCAGGACAAGGGTCCCAGGGGGCCAGGAGGGGACCCAGGCATCAGGACAAGGGTCTCAGGGGGCCAGGAGGGGACCCAGGCATCAGGACAAGGGTCCCAGCGGGCCAGGAGGGGACCCAGGCATCAGGACAAGGGTCTCAGGGGTACAGGAGGGGATCCAGGCATCAGGACAAGGGTCTCAGGGGGCCAGGAGGGGATCCAGGCATCAGGACAAGGGTCTCAGGGGTACAGGAGGGGATCCAGGCATCAGGACAAGGGTCCCAGGGGTACAGGAGGGGATCCAGGCATCAGGACAAGGGTCCCAGGGGTACAGGAGGGGACCCAGGGAGCTGACAGGGGACCCAGGTGCCCTGGGGTGGACCCAGGCACGTGGGGGAGGACACCCAGGTGTCCCAGTCCTTACTTGCCAGCTGTCGCTGAGGTCCTTCACCTGCTGCTGCAGCTCCGTCAGCGACTTGACGGCCTCGGCCTCGCGCAGCGCCAGCGCCTGCAGCTCCTCCTGCAGCCGCACCACGTTGTCCTCGTCCGGCAGCAAGCTGTTCCTCTGTGGGGACACAGGGGATGTCGGCGGGGACACCCCAGGGTGGGTGAACCCCAGGGAGGGGGCATCGGATATCGGTGGGGACATCCGATATTGGTGGGGACACCCCGGGGCAGGGACATCCTGGGGTGGCAGCACCGGACGTCGGCAGGGGCATCTCGGGGCAGTGGCACTGCATGTCATCGGGGACACCCCAAGGTGGTGGCACCAGGGGCTCGTCCCCCTCTGCCAGGTGGAGGTGGGGACACTCATGGGGCATTGGAGGAAGATGACAGGGACACGTGGCGCAGGGGGACCCCCTGGGGACACTTATGTGGCACTGGGGCTCCCCAGGGACAGGGGACACCAGGTCCAAGACCCCTCAGAGCCCCTTATGTGACACTCCCTCTCCCCAAGGCCACCCATGTGACAGTCTCCATCCCCAGGGCCACTCAGGTGACCGTCCCCAGGGCCACCCACATGACCATCCCTGTCCCCAAGACCAGTTGCGTGACACTCGCCATCCTCAGGGCCACTCGTGGGACCACCCCCGTCCCCAAGGCCACCAGCGTGACACCCATGGGCCATCCCCGTCACCTTCTCCATGTCGAGGACTTTATCCTGCATCTCCTTGAGGGCACCGAGGGTTTCGCTCTCCCGCAGCCGCGACTGTTCCAGCTCCGTCTCCAGGTGGGTGACAAACTCCTCGCTGAAGCGCGGGTTCCCCTGCCACCGTCCCCAACGCGTCACCCACAGGGCACAACGCCTGTCCCCTCCCTTGCCCACGGCGGTGGCACCCACCGCCCGCACCCGAATCCAGGCTGCAGCAGGGTGTGAATTGAAAGGGGGATCTGTGGGGGTGATGGGGACGTTTGGGGACATCTGGGGACACCTGGGGACACTGACCTGCTGGTCCTGCAGCTGTCGGATGGTGGTCTGGGCGCGCTGCAGGTTCTCGGTGGCCGAGGTGCAGCGTTGCTTCACCACTGCCAGCTCCCGCTTGATGATGTAGTTCTCCTCCGCCTCCTGCGCCCGTGTCACCTGGCCCTGGGGACAGCGGGGACGCGTCACCAACGTGGCACGGTGTGCCCGGTTCTCCTCCGTGGCACGTCATTGGGAGGGGTGTGGTGGTGGTGGGGACTAGGGGGCAATGCTGGGGACATGGGGGTGATGCCAGGGACAACAGGTGACACCAGGGACAACGGGTGACACCAGGGACAACGGGTGAGGCTGAGGACAAGGGCACAACACTGGGGACAAGGGGGTGACGCCAGCCGTGGAGGGTGACGCCAGCCCCACAGCAAGGTGATGCCAGGCATGAGAGGGTGATGCCAGCGGGTGACAGCAGGGACAAAGGGGTGACAGCAGGGATGAGGGGGTGACACTGGCCCTGTGGTGGGTGACACCAGCCCTGAGGACAAGGGGTGTGACACTGGCCCCGTGGTGTGTGGCAGTGAGGATGAGGGGGTGATGCCAGCCCCACGTCAGGTGACACCAGCCCCACAGCAGGTGACACCGGCCCTGGGGAGTGACACCAGCCCCGCAGCAGGTGACACTGAGGACAAAGAGGTGACACCAACCCTGTGGGGACCTCCACAGCCATTTTGTCCCGCTCTCACCCGACGACCCATGACCCTGCACTCAAAATCCACGCCAAAACGGAGGCTTCTCCCCCATCTTGGCCAACCCCCACCCCCAAGTGCCACCACGCTGCCCCCCCCTGCTTTCCACCAAGCCCCAAAATGGGCTAAAACCTCCCATTTTCACCAACCACCCCCAAATCCTCCTTCCCCCCACCCCTCAAAGGGGGGAAGGTGCGCGGGAGCCTCCGGAAAAGCAGGAAAAAGGGCAAAATCTTCCCCAAACGAGGCGACGCAGTTGGGCTGGGAAGCAAAAGGGGGAAGAAAAGGGTTAAAACGCAGCGGAAAAGAGAAAAATAGCTATTTTTGACGCTACCTGGATGAGCCTGTCGGCGAGAGCCGCGCTCTCCTGCGGCCGCCGGCGGAGAAGAGAGAGAAAGAGAGGAGAGACGTAACGAGATAAACGAAGAGGACGGAGGCAGCGAGAGGCAGAGGCACCCGGCAACCTTCCCGCGCATCACTGATCACCGTTTTGGGGTGTTTTCCAAGGATTTTAGCTCCTTTTCCCCCATGCCAGGGAGGGGGGAACCATGGCGATGGTGTTTTGCCCTAAAACGGAGCGTTTCCCACCTCCCAGAGGGAGACTTTGTGTGGAGAAATGATGAAGCAGCTGCTCGCTGGACTTAAATCTTCTTCTTTTTTTTTTCTACCAAAATGGTGCTGGGAGAGGAGATTTTGGGGGTGCAGCCCATAAAAGGGGTGCTGGAGATTGCGGGGTTGCACCCATGGGTGCCAGGATCTCTGGGCAGCGGTGGTACGGGCGCCTCAGGGAAGTCTGGGGTGCTCCAGGGGACTTTTTGGGTGCTCCAGGGGGGTTTGGATGCCCCCAAGGGGAGTTTGGGGTGTGCTCAGGGGGATTTCGGGGTGCCAGCTGTGGGGCTCACCTTCTCCAGGGTTTCGATGCGTTGTTTCAGCAGGCGGTTTTCGGTGCGGAGGCGCTGGGGGCAAAAAATGGGGAGGAATTAGCCCTGGGGAGGGGGTTTGATGTCGCCAGGGGCGGTCACTGAGCCTGGGGACAGCCCAAGGACAGGGGGACATGGGGGTAAAGTGGCCCCGGGGATGGGCTAAGCCGTCCCTGGATGGCTCCAGTGGCCCCAGGGATGGGTAAAGCAGCCCTAGGATGGCTCAAACAACCCTGAACATGGGACAAAGTGGTCCTGGGATGGCTTACGTGGCCATGGGGACAGGCTAAGTGGCCTTGGGAACAGCTTAAATGGCCCTGCGATGGGTCATGGTGGCCCCAGGATGGCTTAGATGGCCCCAGAGATGGCTCAAATGGCCCCAGGGATGGGCTAAACGTCCCCATGGTTGGGCAAAAGTGGCCCTGGGACAGCTCAAACTGCTTTGTGACAGGTCAAGTGGCCCTGGGGACGGGCTAAGCAGCCCCAGGAGGTCTCAAGTGGCCCTGGGGATAGCTCAAAAGGTGCTGGGGACAGGCTAAATGGTACCCAGGATGGGCTAACTGACCCTGGGGACAGCTTAAATGGCGGTGGGATGGATCAAAGCAATCCCAGGTTGGCTTACATGGCCCCGGGGATGGGTGAAGTTGTCCCAGGATGGCTCAAGTGACCCTAGAGATGGGTGAAGTGGCTCCAGGGAGAGGCTAAGCCACTCCGAGATGGCTCAAGCAGGCCCAGGAATGAGATACATGGCCCTGGGATGGCTCAAAGTGACCCCAGGAATGCATCAAAGTGGCCCCGGGTGGCTTAAACGGCCCTGGGGATGGCCTAGGCCATCCCAGGATGCCTCAAACACCACTGGGATTGGGTCAAGTGACCCTGGGATGGGCCCAAATGGCACTAGGATGGCTTAGATGGCCCCAGGGATGGGCTACGCCATGCCAGGAGGGCTCAGCTGGCCATGGGGATGGGCCAAGTTGCCATGAGGATGGCTCAAGCGGCCCCAGGATGCCAACGCTTGACCTATCTCACCTTGATCTCAATCTGCTCCTCCATCTCTTTGTTCTTGATGGCAGCGTACTCCTTCTCCAGCCTGCTCGGGACATGGGGACAGGCTGGGACACGAGGACAGGGACCAGACCCCCTGGCCCTGCACCCCACTGCTGCCAGGGGAGACCCCACCCAAGCACAGGAACCCATCGCCCCATCTCACCTCTTCATCTTCTTGGGGTTGTACTTGACCTGGAAGGCCCTGAGGATGAGCTTGTCGGGGCAACTGTCGAACTGGTGTGGGATCACCTTCTGGAAGTACTGCGGGTGTGGAAACGGGCCATGAAACACGGCCCCAAAATACAGGCCATCGTGTAAACCAGCCCCAAAATAGGACCCATTGGGTAAAACCAGCCCCAAAATAAGGTCTGTTGGATAAATCTGCCCCAAAACACGCCCTTGTTGCACAAATCCACCCCAAAATACAATGTATTGCATAAACCAGCCCCAAAATATGGCCCATCATGTAAACCTAAAATAAAGCCTGTTGAATAAATCCACCTCAAAATATGGCCTGGTGCATAACTTGGCCCCAAAACACATCCCATTGACTAAATCTGCCCCAAAAAATGACCCATTGGACAAATCTGCCCCAAAACACATCCTGTTGGAAAATCCACCCCAAAACATGTCCCGTTGGACAATTCCACCCTGAAACACATCCCATGGGCTAAATCCACCCCAAAAGCCACCAGCACATACCTGGGACATGCCCTCCATGTCAAGCTGAACGAGCTCAGCCTGGTTGAACTGCAGCAGTGCCATCCCCACGCGGAAGACGATCTCCAGCCCCTGTGGGAATGGTCCAAGTTTGACCCCGCGCCATCGCCACCCGACGTTTGGGGGTTTTCTCCCCAAAACCAGACCAGTTGGGGTAGGGAGAATGTTTCCACATCCAAGTGGAAAACGTGGTTGGGGTCCCTTTGTGATTTAAGGTGTTGGCCGCGGCCCCGTTACCTCGTACATGAAGATGTCGAAGACGCGCGTGGCCACGGGAAGGGGGAAGGTGGTGAGGAAGAGGGTGAGGAACCAGGATGAGGCGTACATGGAGGTGAGGAAGCTCTGCGAGCGGAAGTGGATGTTCAGCTCTGGCAGCTGCTCCTGGACGAGAGAAATGGGGGAAATGAAGAGAAATGGGGAGTGGTGGATGTTTTTAGGGGTCGTTCACAGCTGTTGAGGTTTGAACAGGTCCACGAGGTCTTGTAGAGGTCCCTGAGGGGTCTCATAGAAGGTCCCTTGGTGGGGGGGGCTCATGGATGGTCCCCAGGGTCTTACAGATGTCCCTCAGGGCATCTTCCGGATGGTCCTGGGGGAGTCTCATGGATGGTCCCTTTGGGTCTCTCACAGATAGTCCCCAGGGGCTCATGGATGGTCCCTGGGGCACCTCAAGGAGGTGCCCTGGGGTCTCATGGATCCCCCAGGGTATCTTGCGGACATCCTTGGGGTCTCACTGATGAAAAATCATGGATGGTCCTCAGGACATCTCACAGACGTCCCCAGGATCTGTGTTGCTGGACAAGAGCCCCCTGGAGGAACCCATTTCTCCCAAGAGCTGCTACCTCACTCCTACCTCTCCCTGTCCTTGTCCCCCGGCTCTACCCACCGGTTCCCACCACCCCGAGTGTTTTGGGGGGTGTGGGGTGGTGCCTAGATTGGATTTAGATTGGATATTAGGAAAAATTTCTTTACTGTGGGAGTGGTCAGGCCCTGGAACAGGCTGCCCAGAGAGGTGGTGGAGTCCCCATCCCCGGGGGGGTTCAAACACCGTGCAGACGTGGCCCTTGGGGACGTGGTTTAGGGGGGCTGGGGGGGCTGGGTTGGTGCTTGGGCTTGATGATCCCAGAGGTCTTTTCCAACCTTAACGATTCTACGATTCATGTGATAAATGTTGCCTACCTGCAGCATGTACTCAAATTGGTAGATGCAGAGCCCCAGCTCGGCCATGCTGGGTTTGAAGAGCTCCCGTAAGCGGTATTCCTGCATCAGCCTCACGAACACGCAGAAGGCCTCTTCCTCGGGCATCTGGAGACCCAAAGGGACATGAATTTTCTCTTAAACCTCTGCTCAGCTCCAGATGGGGAGCTTCTGTCCCTCAGGTGGTGGGATGGGACGTGCCAGGAGCCGTCCCTGGGTGAAGGGGAATGCGAATGGGGGATTTTAGACCCATCAGGAGTAAGTGGGATAGTGGGAACGAGCCCATTTTGTCCCTGAGGATCAAGAAAAAGGCTCCTATTCCCCAACTCCATTCTACCACATCTCCAGAGGGTGTTAAAAACCCATCAGCAGCTCCCCTTTGCCCCGGCGCTGGCACAAACCTGCATGAGCAGCAGTCCCACGATGAAGGCGCTACCCTGGCAGTACCCAACCTCCCGGTCCACCAGTGAATAGGCCTGGAAGGAGGAAAAAAAATAAAAAAAAATATGTGTGAGCAGGGGGATTGGCCAGGTCGCCATCCCTGCTCGCTGTGGGAGGCCAACAGTGGAGGGAAGCCTTGAGCACGGCACCAAAAATAGCTTTTTTTTGGTTGATGACACCTCCTGTGAGCATGATGTTGCTGCGCACTTGAATTCAGACCCCAAAATACTCATAACTATTTGTTTCTTAATTCAGAGTAAAACTCAATAGGAACAATGAGGTCTGGGATGGATAAGAAATGAGGTCCCTTTGCGAGGAAAGGGCTGTCACGCTGCGAGAAGTGATGGTTCCAGGAGTTTTGTGGTGGAAACCAAACCCCTCAAAAATTAATATCTAGTTAAAACAGCTTCAAAACCCAAAGCGGTGTCCGGGTTGTGGCTGTGATCCGTTGACGTTCAAGGAAAGACGTTACCTTCATGACGTTGAAGAGCACCTCCTGGCCCAGGCTGTCCTGTCCCTTGAAGAACTCGTGCTCCGGGTAGGTGCGGGCGATATCCCGTCGGATGAGCTTCTCGCAAGGAGAGGACATCTTGAGCAGCTCCGAGTATTGGTTTTTGACAGGCATGTCGGTGGCACTGCAGAGCAGCTGCCAGACGATGGCACGGAAGTGGTGGGGGATCCCTTTGCGGATGAGCTCCTGCGGAAAAATGGGGCAAAAGCCTCAGAAAATGGGTTTCAAGAAAATGGGGAAGCTCCTCGTGGATGGGGAGACATCGTTCTGTCCCAGCACAGGACAGGCTGGTGCAGATTTTTGCAGGGGGGTTAAAATATAATTAAAAATAAAGCTACCCCCTCACCTTCAGCAACTTCTCCTTCTTCTTCCTCCACTCGTCCCACTCATTGACGATGCGGCCCCAGAGGATCCAGGTGTCCTCCTCGAGGTGGCTGAGGTTGGAGGAGGCCGAGGAGCTGGAGACCAAGGAGGAGCCGCTGTTCCTTCGCGAGCCGTTCATGGAGCGCATCGACTTGGAGTCGGCCTCCAGTAGCCTGTGAGAGACCAAGATAGCCCCCAAAAAGTCCCAGAAAAGGAGAGAGCCCCCAAAACTGCCCCAAAAGAGGTGATATTCCCCCAAAACAAGGCCACAAAAGGAGCTATTCCCACAAAACCAACCCAAAGGAGGAGATATTCCCTCAAAACTGCCCCAAAAAAGAAGATATTCCCCCAAAACAACCCCAAAGGAGGAGAGATTCCCCCAAAACCACCCCAAAAATGAGGTATTCCCCCAAAACCACCCCAAAATAGGAGATATTCCCCCAAAAACAGCCCCAAAGGAGGAGAGATCCCCCCAAAACTGTGCTAGAGCAGGAGAGATTCCCCCAAAATCCCCCAAAAAAAGAGATTCCCTCAAAACTGCCTCAAAGATGAGATATTCCCCCAAAACAGCCCCAAAAGAGGAGATATTCCCCCAAAACAGTCCCGAAGGAGGAGAGATATCCCCAAAACCATGGTCAAAAAGGAGAGACTCCCCCCAAACAAGCCGATATTCCCCCCAAACAAGCCGATATTCCCCCAAAACGCCCCAAAGGAGGAGAGATTCCTCCAAAACCACTCCAAAAAAGGAGATATTCCCCCAAACCACCCCAAAACAGCACCCGGACGGGTTATTTGCCCCGGCCAGATGCCGACGGCTGCCTGGGGATGGTTTCTTTAATGAATCTGCTTAAAAAACAGATTTTCAATGGGGTTTTTCCAAGAGCAAATTTGCTTAAAAATGGCTTTGCAAGGAAATTTGCATTTCAGGGCTTGATTTTAACCCCGGTTTAATGCCAGGGATGGAGCTTTTTGCCCGGTATTTCGGCAAAGCGAGCCTCAGGGTTCGTTTCCCGTCAAGAGCAGGTTTAAAACCCACCACCGAAGCGGGTGAGTTTATTATTTATTCTTTCCAAACAGCCTCTTCCTTCCAGAAATCCCCTTTGCCTGCCTGAACGAGCAAACCCTGCTGCTTTCAAAGAGAAAAATATAACCTTGAAAATAATAAACCGGAGTGTTTTCACCCCGGCTGGAGCGATGCTTGGGGGAAGCGGCTCGTTTTTGTCCGGTCTCTTTGATTTTAAGGGAAACACTTGAAAAAAAAAGGACGATAAAAAGGCGGAATGGGGTGGATATCCCCCGGCACTCACCGATTTTGCTCCTCCAGCTTCGCCAGCAGCTCCAGTTCGTCAGGGCTGAGGTTTTCCGAGTCGGAGGTGGGCGAACACGCCGGGGCCGAGTTGACGGAGGAGAGGGCTTCGTGGGAGGACGAGTCGGGGCTGACGGCCGGCGACGCCATGGCGGCGGGGGCCGGCAACGCGCCGAACCCGCGGGGATTTCGGGGTCTCACCTGGAAAGCCGAGCGCCAGCGTGAGCGGGATGAGGCCCCCCCATCTTTTCCTCCTCACCACATCGCTTCAAATCCCTTAAAACCCCCTCTTTTTGTAAAAACACACCTTAAACCCCACCAGATTTAGCTAATCTGATAGAAAACAGGATGCGAGCATTGCTCAGTTTGCAGCCCACTGAGATATTCACTTAATTCCCTAAAAAAAACCCCCCATTTAAGCCCAGTTTTCACATCAAGCCAGGTCTAAGCGCATCGTCCTGTGTCTGCCCTAAACTAGTTGAATTAAATCAGCCTAAAAACTGGAATTAAGCCCAATGTACCCTCATTTTGGGAAGGAACGGGCCGATGTGGGAAGAGAGGATTCGCAGAAAGCTGTTCTCGCTGTGGATTTGTTTTAGGGGTTGACAGCAGCCAGTTTGCCCGTTTTGGCGATGCTTTACAGAAAACTGCCTCTTCGGGGAGGAACAAGACTCAGTTTGGGATTGCAGGGACTGGTAGAAATGGGGTGAAAAACGGCGGTTTGAGGAGTGCTGCAAAAAGAGGGGTTCAAGCGATGCTTCCGGCAGGGATTTCCTAGAGGATCGGCAGGGATGGGATCCCTCAAGGCAGCTCCAACCTTTTTTGGGCTGAAAAACTCTCCTTTTGGTGAAAAAATGCTGCTGAAGGTTGGCAAAACGAACCCTCAGCCGCTGCTGTGGCCGAAGGGGACGAAGAAAGCGGAGGAAAGAAAGAAAAAGCAGCAGGGCCCGAAGGATGCGCCGTGAACGTGTGGTTTACCTGATTTGGGCTTAATTTGCTCTCGGTGCAGATTAAGCTATAAATTGGGGAGGTTTTAACCAAAAAGCTATGTTTCTGACCCCCTTTTTTGGGGGGGGGAAAGCTGGCCGGCGGAGCAAAACGAGCAGAGCAACGAAGGGGCGCTGGGCAAGCGCAGCCGTCCCGCAAACGGGGGAAATTCCGTGCCGTTTGGTTAACTGTTTTCCGAAAGCAGCAAAATTTAACAGAGCGACTTTGGGGGAAGAATCGGGTCAATCGTTAACGGGAGATTTGCTTATTAAGCAGGAAATTTTAGGGGGGGGGGGGGAAGGCTTTGATTATATTTAATTCAGCCCCATGCTGCCTGTTGCGGGACGGGGCTCGTCCAGCGGCGCCTTCGTCTCCAGGAGAGCAGTTAATTTATTTTCTCTAATTAATATTTCCCTGCAAGACCTTGCTGGCTAATATCACCCAAAATACTGGTTTAATGATAAAAAAATAGCGAGTTTTGCTGCAAAATTATAAGTTACCGATCAAACAGCGGCCGCAGCGCAACCTGCCAGGGTTCACCAGGCTGCGAGAACGTCCTGAAATGGCTTTTTAGCAAAATGTTCATCTCCATGTTGATGGGGGGGGG
>WEKW01026394.1:25902-38704 GCA_013389905.1 Sula dactylatra
CGCGGGCCCCGCCGCTGCCATGGGGGGACCCGCCGCCGCCGCCCTGACTGACACTGACTGACAGGCGGCTCCGCCCCTCAGCCCGCCCCCTTCGCGGCGCCACAGCCAATCGCCGCCATCCGCCCGGCTAATGTACCGCCGCGGGGGGGACCCGGCTAGAAACCGCGCCTGCTGGGAGGTGAGCCAATGGGCTGGCTCGTCGGTGGTTGATGGGCATGACGCTGTCCAATGAGATTCAAGGAAATGGTTTCCCCCTCTGGGGGGGTGGGCACCGCCTAGCTGAGAGGCTAATGGCAGGCGCAGGTGGTGATGATGGATAGGTAGGACGGCCAATCGGCTGCCACATCTTGCTTGGAGTGGCACCTGGCTGACAGGAGAGGGCAACAAGCTCCGCCTCTTCAGCTGAAGGGTTTGGATTTGACTGACAGGAGACTCTACCAATCGCTGGCGCAGGATAAGGTGAGGCAGCCTATGGGGGCGCGGAGACTAGGCGGCATTCACCCCTCCAGAACAGGTGGATGATCCCGCCTTCCTGGGGAGATTAGCGACTCTTATTGGCTGATGGGGAATGATGGGCAGAGGCCGACTCCTATGGGGCGTCGAATAATTGATGGCAGCTCTGTGGTGAGGGGTCCAGGGTGGAGTTACCTCAGGGACGGCGGCCGGGGAGGGGGACCCGGGTTGGTGGTCCCTAAGATCCCCAGGGATGGGGTGTCAGGGTGTCTGGAGGTCCCCTGTCCTGTAGGGACCCCAGGGATGGGGACATTGGGGGCCCCTGGGATCCCCAGGGATGGGACATTGGGGGCTCCGGGGATGGGGACATTGGGGGCCCCTGGGATCCCCAGGGATGGGGACAGTGGGGGCTATGGGGATGGGGACATTGGGGGCCCCTGGGATCCCCAGGGATGGGACATTGGGGGCTCCGGGGATGGGGACAGTGGAGGCCCCTGGGAACCCCAGGGATGGGGACAATAAGGACCTCAGCTCCCCATAAATGGGGACGACGGGGTTCCCACATTTCTCACGGATTCAGGTCTTGGGGCACTGGGGGTCCCCAGTGATCCCAGGGGTGAGGGGACACTGGAGTCCCCAGTTCCCCAGAGACAGGGGTTTGGGGCTGTCCCCAAGGACAGGAGTGCTGGTGCACGGGGTGTCCTCAGGGACAGGGATATGGGGACACTGGGGGTGCCGAGGTGCTGTTGGGGATATTTTTAATGGTGCTGAGAAGTGGTTTTCTGGGCGCTTAAAGGGATTTTCAACCACTTAAATGCTTCAGCATTTAAGAAACAAAAAGATAAAAAACCCCTAAAAAAGCTTAAAGAGATAAGGATGTGGGAGGTTTATGGGTGGGAGCTGGTGTTTTCAGTCTCTTCTTGACCTTTATCTCAGTTCTCAATTCTTTCAGCTTAAAAAGCGCCATCCTTGATTTTTTTTAAACCTCTCCCATGCCATCGGGACAAACCGCATGTAGCAGAGGGGAGAACCACTGTGGGAGCGTATGGGCCGAATTCACAGCGTTTTGACCCAACAGGGGATAAACAGCCACTTCAAGCACAGAGAGGAGAGATCTGAGAAGTTTGGCCTCAACTTCCCGTACATTCAGGATCAAAAAAGGGGAAATTGGACAAAAGGAGGAAGCTGCTTGCCTCGAGAGCAGGGGAACCAGAGTGAGGGGAGTGCAACTTTTGGCTGTGTTTGCTCTTCCTGGGGTGCCTCTGTGAAATTCAACTGAAACTGGTCAATGGTGAAGTTATTCATAGGTTCTTACTTTCATTTTCTTTTATAGCCAGCCCCGGCGACGCCTGGCTCGAAGTCCTGAGGGCGTTTGGGCAATGAAAAGAATTTTCTGGAGAAGGAATGAAGGAAACGATGCCCCCTCCCCCCAAAAATGAGGATTTTCACAGCGCTAAGTTTCTTACGTTAAAAATGCAAGAAATCATCACAAAAACACTGAACAAGGTGCTAAAGAATTGCTACCAAACAAAGCAAAAAAAAAAAAAATAGTGAAATCTAGGTGCTCACTGCAGAGAACAGTGGTCACCGTTTTGGCATGAAGCCTCCAAAACCCACCTCCTCGGGCAGGTGTCGGCCTCGTTTGAGGAGAACAGAGCATGTTTTTTAATTGATTCTCCTAAAAATCAACAGGGAAGGGGCTGTGACATGGCGAGGAGCCGCTCAAGCGCATTGGCCGCTCCAAAGCTCCTGAGTGTGCAGATTTTTTTTTCTAGGAAATCAGAATTATGAAACCCAGGCGTTTTCTCCCCCACCCAGCATGAGACGACGTGTCTTCCCCGCTATATAAATCAGGGCTATATCAAAAGGAAAAAGGATCAGAGATGTCACAAGACGAAGATGTCTCCAGCAACTATAAGAAATGGGATTTCACCGAGGGGACGGAGTTGGAGAGTGGAGAGAGGAAGAAAATGTTTAAAGGAGGTATTGGGGCAAGGGAGCAGCTTTGGGGACCCAGAAACATGAAACTGGATGGTTTCAGCTCTTTAAACTGGCCTTTCTCTGAATTTATAGCCAAATTTTGACGCCTGGTTCCTCCGTTGGGTCACAATCTAGGAAAAAAGGTTTGAGGGTGGAGAACAGGGTGGTGGAGCCACTCGAGAGGTTATTTTGGGGAAATCTCTCCTCTTTGTGCTCTTCTTTAAGAAAATATCTGTTGGGGGAGAGCTTTTTGGGGCCGCTTCACCCCATTTCACCCCTGACAATGCTGTCCCTCCTAGCCTTGTCTCTGGAGAGAGCTGTCGTGCTGCTGTACGTGCTTCTGGCCATCGCCTTCGTGCTCTTCACGGCTCTCACCATCGTGACTCTCCAGAGAGGTGAGTCCACCGTGCGCCCCTTGCTCTGATCGCCCCCGCTGAGCGCAAGGCAGGCACGATTTGGGGGAAAACACCAGCGGATGAAGCAAAACGTGGCTCCAAGTTAGGATTGAAGGCCCTTTTGCAGCCTGCAGATGCTCTCTTCCTCTCTCCCAGTATCCGCGGCGTGGGAAGCGTTGGAACAAGCCCAGATGCGGAGCAAGAACAGCCACACAACGGCATGGCACAACCTCTCGGAGGTCCAGCGCACCCTTGGTATGACATCTCATCCCAAAATGTTCCCTGGTACCTGCTGCATCCTCGATACCTGCACGGATTTTCCCCCCCGGTGCTTCCTGGGGTGCTTTTTCCAGCAAACAATATGAACCAAAACCACTTTCCATCAGGAAAGAGATGGCCAGGGCTTGTTTTGAGCTTTCCCCTCTTATTTTCCTCTTAGACAAACAGCTCTCCGTCGAGCTCAAGGTGATTCACAGCCAACTTCTGAATGGTATGCTAAGGAACAGGCAGTTTTGGGGAAATACGGGGAGAATCCTGAATACTGGGCGCAGGCAGTGGCAAGATGGGGTCAAAAGCAGAGTTTTGTCCTCCTTCCAGTTTCACAAGAAGTGGAGAACATGCAGTGGAAGATGATGCAGTGCAAAGCAGAGTTCGGGAAGGAGCTGTCGGATCGCCTCCATGTCCTGGGTGAGAGCCTGATTTTGATGGAAAATCGTTAAATGCAGTCGTTCTCCTCGATTCCCAAAACGATGCTCCAAAGTTTCCTAAAACGTGCAGCGGGAGCGCACGAAGCCAATCTTAATGAGTTCAAGATATCATTAAGTATAATATTAAAGGAAAAAAAGCTTTTCTCAGCCTGTTGATAAACACAATAAAAAGGTCGTTTAACGAAAGGGCTTTGAGGTTTTACTGCCTGAGGTTTAGAGAACGGTAACTCGCACCAAGAAAATGCACAGCGAAAGCCACGGCGTAAATTGGGACGGAAAGGAAAAAGGAAATGGAAACAAAACCGGAGGTTTTTAGGTGTTTGCGGCAGCTGAATTACCTTTTATTCTCTTCCTGGCAGAGGAAAGGGACACGCTGGAGCCGGTGCTGCGGCAGCTGGCGGAGGTGAAGCAGGAGCAGAGCCGCACGTCAGCGCTCCTTGACACGGCGCTGGAGGAGACGCGCAACCTCTCAGGTGAGGGGTAGCAGTCGGGCTGAGCCCGTGGGCATCCCCCTGCGCTCACCAACGTGTTCTCCTTTCTTATTTTTTTTTCCCCCCGTTCTCCCTCAGAAATTCTCTGCACGAGGTGTCCCGCTGGCTGGCAGCAGTTCGACAAAACCTGCTATTTCTTCTCCACCGCCAAACAATCCTGGCTGGCTTCTAAAGACTCTTGCACCTCGTTCAACGCCCATCTGGCCATCGTTAACAGCGAGCAGGAAAACGTAAGCTGAGAAATCCTCTAAAAGTGAAGAAAACCCCCCAGATTTCATGAGTTTAGAGGAATATTAGACTCCAATTCCCCAAATGAAAAGCTGGAAGTTAAGCATGGGTGACTCAAGACTGCCTGCGGAGGGGGGAAAACGCAACCTCTTGATATTCCCACTTGGTTCTGAAGTGACTTGGCCAAACTGCATGAATCCAGCCTCAAAATGGCTGGCGTGATTTAAAGATTTTGGGTTTTTTTTTTTTGGAAAAGCCAGGGGGGAAGCGGCTGCTCCGCCGGCATCTGTGTGACCCCCAAGGGGCTCCCGGGGTGCGAGAGGTGCTCACCTGGGTTTGGGGTGGATGCACTGTGCTTCCACGGTGATCCCTCCTCATGATTGTATCGAAATTAGTGAAGTTAGTTATTTAGAAATTGGTGAAGTTATTTAGAAATTGGTGAAGTTATTTAGAAATTGGTGAAGTTATAGAATGAATTACAAAAATATAACCCAACCTGTGCACAAATTAGCATTTCTACCCCAATTTAGATGATCCCTGCCTCCCATTCAGGAGGGTGCTTTCATCGACCCAGCTTTTAAAAAGCACATTGGGTCTGAAAAAATCTTCTTCCTCCAGATTTTAGAAATTTCAGCATTTTTTTCCATTTCTGACAGGAAACGTTGCATTTTTTGTCACGTTTGTGGCACGTCCCCTGCAGGGGATGGGCTCCCCGACGTCACCGACTGCTGGCGCTGGCCCCGGCGCTGCTGAGTCCCTTTGCCATCGCCACCTACTTCCCCTCCTGACGCTTCTTTTCCCCCCCCATTTGCAGAAATTTCTGGCAAATCACATCATGGACAATCGGGTGTTTTGGCTGGGCCTGACTGACATGCAGAAAGAAGGCAACTGGCAGTGGGTGGACGGCAGCCCCGTCTCTGTCCTGTACGTTTTTAGCCTCATCGGAGGGTAAATTGCCCCAAAAAATCAGCTCTGTTCTCCGTCAGCCCCTTTTTTGGCTTTTTCCCCCCAAATTCACTTTGGTTTTGGGGCTGAAAACCCAGGTGGGAAGGCGCAAAGAGCCACAGTGCCCGCTTGGTCGGTTCCCGACCGAGACCCTGAGTCAAAGGGGTTATTTCTAACGCATCGCCTCATTCTTGGGATTTTGGGAAAAACACCGCAATCCAAACAGAGCTGTTTTCCGCATGTTAAATGGGGGGAAAATGGGGGGGGAAAAAAAATCACTGAAACTGCATTGCTGTGTTAAATGCAGGGAGAAGGGTTTTTTTGGGGGCTGTTGCCCTCCATGGGAGATGCAGCAGGGCCTGTGTGCTCATCCCTACTTAAAAAAATACCCTTAAAACCCAACAAATTCCTAAATGGAGAGCTTTCCACCCAAACCCGTGTCCCCCCTGCCCCGCCTCCTCCAGGTTCTGGAACACTGGTGAACCCAACAACGCGGGCCATCACGGCGAGGATTGTGCCACCATCTTCTCCAATGGCCATTGGAACGACATCATCTGTTCCAGCACCGAGGCCTGGATCTGCGAACGCAGCTGCTAATGGTTTCCCCGCTCCGGACCGCCTGCTCACCTCCCCGGAGCTTAAAAATGGGGGGAAAAACAGTAAAAACCCCAGCGCAGGGTTAAAATAAGAGGTTTCGGGGAAAACAGGTGTCTGAAAATGGGTATGCCCCCTTCCCAAAAGTGGGGTGCGCTGCTTGGGGGTGGGCGCAGCGCCGTGGCAGAGGGGTTAAACCGTTTGAGGAGGTCGCTCCTCTTTAGGGGGAAATTTAGAGGTTTTGGGGGCGTTTGTTGACATTTTGCAAGCTGTTTATGTGTTGTGTTGACGTATCGCTTGCTGGTTAATCAGGGGGGAAAAAAAAAATCATAAATAAAGTGCTTTGATTGCGATTTGAACCAAAACTCATGTAAATCGAGCCAATGCGGCACCACGGAGGGTCGGTGCACACCTTTTTCCCAGGGTTTAGGTTAAAAAAACCCCAAAAAAAGGGAAGAGAGAGCAGTGAAGATGAGGTGTTAGCGTGTCTTCTGGGCGCGTATGCAAATCCCCGACTCGTGGGTGCTGAAGCGCGACGCCTGTTTTGCCAAAAGGCAGCGTTGCCAGATTCCCCTCCCGGCGCAGGCAGCGGCTCCGCTGGAAGATTTGGGATTTCACCGCTGCGGTGTTTAACACCCGCAGGCGCCATCGTGGCGGTTTTATCTGTAATGTCTAAAAAGCCCCCACAAAACCGTACGGAAGCCGCCTTGAAATTCCCGCTGGCGGCAGAGCTCCCGCAGAGTTTCTCCGCCAAAACCCAAACCCGTCGTTCCCAAAGTCACCGAATCCCACGGTCCGCCAAAAAGGTGTATTTTTTTTTTTTTTTGTGGAGGGAAGAGCACGGTTTTGTCCTCGTTTCGCCACCCATTTGCACGTCACTGCTACTCTGTCACGGAGAAGGAACTGAAACCTTAGAGCCAAACCACTGGCCAAAATGGGGTGCCGGAGGCGGCGAAGGGTGTGCCGGGGTGCGTGCCAAGGGGTTTAACTACTTGCCGGGCGCCTGCGCGGCTACTATCCCCGGCAAAGCATGGCCCGGCAGGAGACCTACGGCAACTGGTTGGGTCCCCCACCAGCGCCCACCAAGCGGCTGGTGAGGCAAGCAGGTAAAATTGGGAGACCCCCACCCCGTCTCTCCGTGTCCTTGGCGTGTGTTTTTCGGGGCCGGCGGGTGTCTCGGTGAAGCACGGCCGTGTCCAAATACGCCGGCGGGGCGCCGCCGGTGTACGGAGCAGGGCGAAAGGCCTTCGGGGTGCTCAGGGTCGTGTGGGTCACGCTCCGTGCTCAGGAACCCCTAAATCTCCAGGTTTGGCCCCAATTTCTTGTGTAAACTCTACACTGGACCTTAAAAAAGCATCAGCAACTTCTTCGCTGGCGATGATGGGGTTAGAAGAAGTGCTAGCTGTGGTTTTGTGGAACCTCCCCTTATGTTCAACACTTTCCTTTCTTTTGACAGGAATTTACTCCGTCGCTGGAAAAATGACACCCATGGGTGACTTCAGACCGGGTAAGTCATTATTTTTTTCACCTTTTCAGGCTTTTTTGTAGCGCGGATGGAAAGCAGAACTCCCTGAGGTGCCTCCCCAAGGCCGAACTGGGCTTTATTTTCAGCTTAATGGGTCAAAAGTGTCTCTACACGCAGTGTTTCTCTCTGAATTTAGTTCCTTCTGTCAAACCGGATCAAATCGCCTCAAAACTATCCTGAAAGTCCGCACTGGGAGGATTAAGATGGAATTTATCACTTCATCCTCACTCTTGGAGCCGGTGTTTGCGCCTTCACAGGCTCAAATTCATCCCCTCCCACCACAGAGAGCTTCAAACGTCAGCGGAATTGCTTGGATTTGCAGCCGAGCAATGAAAGAGCCAAAAGCTCTGAAAGAGCCGAGCAATGTTATATATAAAAATGATAAGGTCAATATATGTTGATAAAAGGGGGTAACAATCTCCCTGGAGGTGCTGTGGATTTACCAAAGGGGAATTGCATTTTTTTTATATACTTTCCAAAGCATCCAGCTGATCCTTAATGGACAGGATTCCCAGTTGGCCTAAAAAAACCAAAAAAAATCCCAATTTTCACCCATTTTTCCTCTATGCATAGCGTCCCCGGACAGCTTCGAGGACGATTACGACGACGTGTCCCTGTCGGAGTCGGATCGTGGCCACAGGCCGCCGGCGGCCGATGAAGATCTGCAGAGCCAGAAGAGCAAAGGAGGCACAGGTAGCATCCACCTCCTCTGCCTGCGTCACCTGTGCGGTCGAGAACCTCCGTGAGGCAGGATTTGGCCCTAAAATGCCCCCAAAACATCCCCTAGTGACACCTTCCTTCCTCCCAACAGGGGTTTACATCCTGGCGGGGAAACCGCCGTCTCCAAATGCTTTCCAAAAAGGTGAGTCGCTCTCGACCGACGTCGCTATCCCATGGCAGAGGCCTCGGGTGGATCCAGACCCAGAAAGCTGGGATTTCTCCCTGATTTCTTCCATGCTGCTCTCCGCAGGTGACCCGGAGCTCAGAGGTGGCAGGGGACAGAGCCGCTGCATGCCGTCGGTGGTCGTCCTCTACATCCTGGTAGCGCTGAGCTTCATTGCGTGGGTGCTGCTCTTCGCGCTGGCCATGGTGAAACGTAAGTGTCCCCGGAAGGGTCCCCGCCGGGCCAGGAAGCAGCAAGTTTGGTTAAAAAACCCCCAAAAAAGCACTTTTGCACTGTTAAAAATAACACATTTAAGTGTCCATCCACATGGAAACCACAGTTAAAGCCTATCCGTCATCACAATTTGGTCTTAATTCCACCTCGGTATGTGAATTTTAGGGTTTTATCACCAAATTGCCCCCAGCGCGCTACATCTGGGTGCTGCCTCCTTCCGCCTGCGCCAGCAGCATTCCCCATTTCCTACAGGGTGTAAATCCAGAGTAAATCCACTCCAGAATTCCCCACTCAGCCCCCCCAAAAAAGCCATAAATTGGGCAAATTTAGAATCTGCTCTGGAATTTCCCCCTCGGCCCAAAAAAAAGCCATAAATTGGGCAAATTTAGATGCCGCTCATGATTCCTCGGTATGATCCAGCCACGTTTTTTTCTTTCATTTTCATTTCAGAGATGGAAATCATGGAGGAGTTAAAGCTCTTGAGGTCCAACTACTCGGAGAATCAAGCCAACGGTAGGTCCTCGGACTCACGTCCCTGTGGTGAAGCTTAACGGCAGCTGGGAGACGTGGATTTTTTTGGTGTTTGGCTCTTTTTTCTGGCACCAGTTTTGACTTTTGATGTAAATTAAGGAAAAATCGAACTGCCTTTTGGAGCGGCTCCTGCTTCTGCTCCGTCTCTTAGTGAAGCAACACTGACTTCGACTGACTTGTTTCTGATTTCCACTGGGAATTACACCAGGGGAATGTTGTAGATTGGCCACTGACTGAGCTCATGCCCTGATCCGGAAGGAATTAGCCCCAAAAGGGTGCAAAGAGGAGAAAATCAGCCCTTGGGGTATCACAGGATTTATCCATGATTAATAAGATAATAAGAAAATAAGATTAGGATCTTACTGGGGGGAAAATCCACCCCATTATCTCTGTTAAAGGTTAGAGGAAGGGAAGGACGTAAATCCTACAAAAAATTCTGCAAAAGTCAAATATAATGGGCCAAATCCTTAACAGCTGCCAAATGAGTGATTAGTTACATTATATTACGGGTGATATTGCAGCAAAATATCACCCAAAGAGAGAAAAACGTGCAGCAAAGCCGGCGGCCGGTGACGCAAGAGGTTTTGCAGCCCTGATGGAGATTCTGCATGTGGAAAAGTAATAAATCCTGGGGGCAAAACCTCAAGATTTGGGTAAAACGAGGAGGGGGAAGCAGGAAAAAGTGGCAGGGCGACGGGGCTGGTGGCGGTCACTCACCTCACTGCTCTCCCCAGTGCGGCACGGGCTGTCGGAGACGCGCCAGGAACAGACGCGGTTGCGGAGCGGGATGCACAAATACTATGAGGAATTGCATGACATCGCAGGTAAAGCCGTGGTTTCCATCTTGATTCTATCTCATTGTTGTGTACCAGGAGAAAAACCTCCCGGTTTCAGCCCAGAAAGACCAGAGTGGTCTCAGGGATGGAAAATTTGGGTGATTTATGCTGATTTTGAGATGTCGCCCAGAGAAATATTGATTTTTGCCTGAGTTTTTTGGGGGCTTTTCGTCCTTCCAGTGCTGATCTGCAGAACCATCCCAGACAGCAAGAAGTGCTCGGCCGGCTGGAAAACCTTCGAGAAAAGCTGCTACTCCTTCTCGACGGAGACGATGAGCTGGTCGGACGCGAGGGATATCTGCACCGACCAAGGCGCTCACCTGGTCACCATCAACTCGGACCTGGAGCAGGTCAGTCGGACGCTTGCGAGTGGAAAATAACCAGTTTCTCGGCTTACGTGGTGCCCAAAATACCCGTTTTCTCAGAGAATTCCTACTCTGGCAAACACGGGAACCCTAAAACCTCTTTTTTGGGCTCAAATAAGCCAAGATTAGCCACAGAGCTCAGCGTTATTTGGAGGCAGAGAGAAGCGCCAATGGCCAAGCCGAGTTCTGTTAACTATGACTTCCTGTTTTGAGGAAAAAGTGCTAAAAATTGAGCAAAAAAAGGTCAACATCTCCTTTCCGGAGTGCTGCGTATGCACTTTTCTCTAATACATCCGAATTATTCATTATTTACCGAAAAACACTGCTCAGACGCTGCGGTGACCTCATCTTAATTGCCAAAAGCCTTGAGATGCTCCGTAGTCCACCGGAATTATTGTTTTGGGGCTGTTTTAACCAATTCTGCTTTTCTAGACATTCCTGAAGGACAATATTAACAATGGTAGCACGTACTGGCTGGGAGTGACGGATCAGGCGGAGGAAGGCACCTGGGTCTGGACCAGCGGCGAACAGCCACGTATTAGGTAAAAATTCCCTCCGGGGATTCCCCAAAACCAGAAAATCAATGGAAAAAGGTGACGTTGACCCAGCGAAACTTTGGGTTTTGGTAGTTTTACTAAGTCAAAGGGTTTACGTTGGAAAAACGGTGTTATCGGAGCGTTTTCTTGCTGGTGCTAAAAAAAAGTGGAGCTTTTTAGTGGTCCCCTTCCCTCAAAATACATTTTAATTTAAATTAATTTTATTAAATTTATTAAATTAATACATTTAAATTTTACCTCTTCCCGAGAGAGCTCCGCTGCTGTGGGGCTTGTTTTTATTTCTTTATTATTTTCTCGTTTCCTTTTTCTTCTTCTTTTTCCTCCTCCTTTTTCCAGCTACTGGAACACGTGGAAGGAGAACAAAGACAAGGACCAGAAGGACTGCGGCAGCATCGGGCCCGACGGCATCTGGAACGCTGACAGATGCTCCCAGTCCAACCACTGGATTTGCGAAAAGTCCTGGAATTGCTGACTTCATCGTTATTTTTTCCCATTTCCGGAAAATTTTCAAATATGCCCGTTAAAAAAGAAAAGAAAAAATAAATATACAATTTCAAACTCGCTGCTCGGGAGCTGGATGAACTCACACAGCTCCGGGGGGATCCGGAGGCTCCACGCTCCCATTTTTTGCCGATTAATGATGTGCAAATCCCTAAAATTAGCAGTGAAATCCCTGTGACCCCCAACCTTGCAAACCTGACCCACAAACCAGGAAAAAAAAAGGGATTTTCAGTTAAAATAACTACCGTAAAATGGTTAAAAACCCACTCACCAGCACAAAAACGGTTCTCAGCGTCGCCGAATTTCTCCTTTGCCCCCACCCAGCTCTGCTGCCATGTCACGGTTTCTGCTTAACTCTCAAAAATGACAATTTTAGTAAAATCCTCATTTCTCCCTACTTTCCAAATACTTTTTTTTCCATATTTATCCTTCTCTCCCCCAGGCACCAGCCCCCGTCTGTCCCCAGCTGTGACCCCACAGCCAAAAAAACCTCCAAAATCCTGATTCTGCTCGTTTAATTCCACACATTATCACCCAATAAAATAAAATAAATAAATCCAGACTTCCCGGTGGCTGAAAATTTCTGGAATCGGAGGAATCCTGTTAAAACCGTGGTGTGATATGAACGCTCGGGGTTTTTTTTAAAAGGATTATAAGCTAAAAATCGATGTTTCGGGGGAATTTATACATTATCGATCAGCGGAAATGCAATGACTCGTATGGGTAATGAAATTCCCTCTCTGGGTTGAAAATTAACCGTGGGAGCTCCCTCCCCCACCCCGAAAATTGGGAAATTTGAGCTCGGTTTGAGAAATTTACTGGAAAAATCAATAAAAATAAGGCCCTGTGGCAAAAGTGAAACTTGTTTTAGGCCATTTTTGGCCATTTTTCAAGAAAAACAACAACAAAAATTCGACCAGTGGTGGAGCTGGCACAAAGGGACGCTTCTGTCCTCCACACAAATTTGTTAATTTAACCAAAATCCCCATTTCTAGCAGGGAACTGGGCTGGGGGGGAGTGGTCCCTGCTTACGTGGGGATCATCGGATCTGTAGGCTCTGGTGGTGGCTACTGGGGGTTGCTGGGAGCGCTGGGGCTATGGGGTACTGGGAGCACTGGGGAACAAGGCCATGGAGGTACTGGGAGAACACTAGAAACACAGACTGGGGGTTACTGGGAAGGCACTGGGAGCTCTGGGGATGAGGAGGGTACTGGGAACACTGGAAGCACCAGGCTGCGTGGTAGTTGGAGGTTACTGGGAGCATTGGGGGTACTGGGCAAATACTGGGAGGCACTGGGGCAGGGAGACAGCCCAGTCCTGGCACTGGGGGCACTGGGAGGCACTGGGAGGCGCTGGGGTAGTGACACAGCCCAGTCCTGGCACTGAGAGGCACTGGGAGGCGCTGGGAGGGCACTGGGGCAGTGACACAGCCCAGTCCTGGCACTGGGAGGCACTGGGAGGCACTGGGAGGCACTGGGGAGGCACTGGGGCAGTGACACAGCCCAGTCCTGGCACTGGGGGCACTGGGAGGCACTGGGAGGCGCTGGGAGGCACTAGGAGGGCACTGGGGCAGTGAC
>WEKW01026395.1:0-14328 GCA_013389905.1 Sula dactylatra
ATGGTAGTAAAAAAATATGTGCCTGTACAGTGATTCTCTCTCTCTAGGGACAACTTCACAGGCACATATGGAAGCATCCACAAATAGCAGATTATTAATGTGCTAGCCATTTAATTCCTGTCCTTCAAAACCAAGGAACTGCCAAGTTCTCAAAAAGATATTTGAAATATCCAGAAGCTATTGAAAAGTGAAGTTTTGAAGGGGTAACCTAAATCATGTTTGTTTACCTGGACACCATTTGGTNGATTTGTACAAATAAAAAAAAAAAACAAAACAAAACAAAAAAAACCACCACCAAACCCAACAACTTGCATCAACTTGCATTCAGAAACAGCATAGATTTAGTCACAAAATGCATCAGCTGAGCCTGTAAGTCCTGTGACTAAGACCCAGCTCAACTGTCTGTGAGTTNTGTGTAGAACATGGCCAAGGTTATAATGGAGTGGGGTATATTTTGCACTGAGCTTGGGATGACTAAAACCAGATTTGTACAAATAAAAAAAAAAACAAAACAAAACAAAAAAAACCACCACCAAACCCAACAACTTGCATCAACTTGCATTCAGAAACAGCATAGANGAGCAGGAAAAAATATGGCATATGTGTTGTGCTCCTCCTTAGGAAACTGTGAAAATGTTTCCACCCTCTTTTATTATGATTTGCTCCCACTGACACATTGAGGACAGGGCTCTAGGTAGCAGCTCAGAACTGTTGTTAACAAAATATTAAATGTGGAACCCATTACAGTAACTAAACTAAAACATTCCTTTTTAATACAGAAGAGAAAATATAGCTATGGAAATGTGTTCTTTTAAAACAATTTGGTTCTGAGCTGAGACTTTATCTGGCAAGTTTTAGCCTAAAGCTCATTTTTACAGTGTGGCTATAAACCCTTGGAAAAGGAAATGCTGACATATCCTTGGCTATAACAGCTCTAACAGGAGCTTCTACAACAGCCCGTAAAATCAACTATTCTAACTAAAGTCCTGGGGGTTTTTTTATGCTATAAGCTGTGACTGCTGTTTATAACTGAAATAGATGAAACTTCTGAAGTATACTACACTGACAAGGCAAGTAGGTGATCTTCAAAGTATTATTCACAACGCAGTATCTATACACTCAGCATGTTAAGTACTCTTAATATTTCAGTCTATTTAAGACTGTCTTCAAATATAGATGTGTCTGTTCGTCCTCTTAATAAAACTTTTTCATGAAGCCCATTGAATTTTTATGCTATTATTTTATTAGACAGCACTGAGTCTGTAAGCCTATAAAAGCATGTGTAAAGATTAGGAGGATCGAGTCCTGACCATGCGCACACATATTTATGATGCTAACTTTAGGCTAACAGTCATCTTTCAGGTACTTTCACTATTCATAGGCTTTCAAATTCAAATTCAATGCACAAAAAGTGCATTCAAATGCACTTGAGTGCTTTGCTGGACTGTAACTTTCGAGGGGGGTAAAAAGTGAGGTGGAAAAATGATGAAGGAGGACAGGGGATTAATGGATATATCTACTCCATGTGAAGGACAAAGACATACAGATAGTTTCACTAAAGTTTTGTTTTAAACTGTAAAAATAAAAAAGATGGGGCTTATCATAGAAACAATCCTACTTGACTGAAATGACAAAAACATCTGTAGGTACAAAACCTTCCTTCTTTTCACTAACTGTATCAAATTTAGGACAAAATTAGACTTGGAATTTCTATATTTATCTTCTTTTTAATTAAGAATATGTAAGAAAATTTACTTTTGTCTGATTACACATTAAAATCTGTACTTAAACAGAAAATGATAACTAGATAACTGTTTTTATCTCAATATCTCCATAAGAATGTCTGCCTGACATATCATGGAATGTCTGTCCATATGAATTCTGTCCTGAATCAAGGACAAATAAAATTTTACAGAAATAATTTCAGCAAATATATTTATATACAGAGAGAGCACTTATACCAAATGCATGTGTACCATTCATACAGATTGGTTCATACATTTTACAATTTTAGGATTTCAGTTCCATATTTGGTTTGAAACATATTACTATGAGGTCAAAGACAATTTTTTACTATTATTTTCAAGTTAGAAATTTTGATTTCAACACTAAGATAAGACCTTCCTATTTAAAGTAAATAAAAACACTGAATCTAGTCCTTCATCTCCATTTGTCTGAAGTAGAGAGGGATAGGAAATGATTGATATATGTCAGCTGTGATTACATACAATCTATAAATATTTCAATTAAACCTTTCCCTAAGAAAGAATTGAACTAAAACAAAGAACTGGGACTAGATATATTTTCTCTACAGAGCACTCGCAGCATGCCAAAACAGCATAAAATCATGCCACAGATTGGTACCCAGGCCAGTTTTTGAGGAAGGCACCATGTGTACTGGGAGTAGTAGAGCTACCTTAGCAAGGCATCCTGCTTCAGTCTTTTAGCAAAGCAAGCAGGGTCATGCAGCCTGCAAAACTGGCATTGCTGGGCTGCTTGCTGCTGGAACCAGAATTATCTCATTCAGAACAGCAATTCAGGTCATACAGCACAGAACGCTGCTGTACCATATAGCAGTCCTCACGCTTGAGCAGGCCTGGCTGGGCTTAAATGTACTCTGCTGTCCATATTGAAAAAAATCTGCTGACTTCACCTGGTCTGTCTTCTGTGTCCTGATTTTTAAGTAGTTTTAAATGGCAATAAAGAATGTTTCCTGAAATGCAAAAGAAAGAAATAATTAAAGGTAAATCTAGTCCTTGGCTTTCTATTTTTATTACTAATTACTACTATCTTTACAAGTCATTAATGAACACCAGAAGATAAATCTATGAACATACACACATAATCACATAAGTTTATTAAAAGAATGCAATTTCTGGAAAAGCATAATCAATTTTAGGTCACTTTTGACAGCAATTCTCTAAGTAATGTTAAATAAGAATGGCTTCAGAATGCAATTCAAATGGATGGTCTCTGTATTCAATAACTTTTGAACAGTTGCAAGCTTCTGTAATTTTTTACTGTGTTCAGTGTGAACATGTTGTATGCCTTTCATATTAATATTTTATATAGTCCAAACTTTGAAAAATTAGTACTGGTATTATTTTTGCTTCACTTTGAACACTTCAAAATTCAGAAAAATATCAAATGTCATTTAAAGCATGAAAATAAATCCCAGAGGTGTAATTATTGTAGTTGCATGATTCATTTTAACGTAGTGAGAATTTCACTTCATGTTTCTTTAAAAGGTACAGGTTAGCATTCTCAAAATCACTGGTAGGCTTTGAAATGCTGACCTATTCATTATCAATATTTCTGAAGAATCTGAAGTATGTTGACACACACTTTAAGAACAGAATTATTAATATAACATTGTTTGCATTAATCTTTTTAATTACCAGTCCACAGTTCTGTACATATACGTACCAAAACTCCAATAGTTAAAAAATTTCAAAACTTTAGTAGCTAACTAAAAGAAATGGGAAATTATTTTTCTTCTGGGAAATTCAAACAAGGTTTTGCATCAAACTAAACAGAAAGTTTCAATCACTTATTCAAATGCATGTTTAGCAGGGCTGTGCTCAAAGAGGATGAGAAATTGTTTTGAAGTTTTAAATGAAATACCTGGCAAAGCCAACAGCTGAAAAATGTAGTTCAAAACATCTATGCACGGTAGTCTCTGAATTTACTTCATTAAAGTGAAATGCATATCATAACTGAGTAGTGCAAATGTATTTTGTCATTTGAAGATCTGGGACAAGATCCTTAGCTTGTATAAATCAGTCTAGTTCCATTGCTATCGTAGAATTCATGCTGATTTACACTATCTAATATTCTGACATGAAACATTTTGTAGCTATGGAAATTTACAATGCTTTTGTAGAAGTGTTGGAAAAAGGAAATATTGTCTCACTGAAAGAAAAATTCCTTATACCTGCCCCAGCCAACATGTCCTATGACAGCCAAAACCAAGCCTTAGAAAGTTCAGTGAAATTATGCTCTCACGAGACAGAAACCCTCTCATTTTAACCTTACAAAATGTAGTACATAAATATCTTTATTTTTGGCAAAATGTTTAGATCTCAAATACAAAAATATTTATGGCTTTATGTATAGCTGTATTTAAACTTACACATATATATTTCTCTCTTGTATTGTCATTTTATTTTTCTGTGTATATGAAAAACATGAGAAATTTTTTGAGGTGTATACTTTTAGGAACAGAGACCCTCATAGCAAAAGTGAAGCTTGCCTTCTACTCCCAGAACCTGCTGTATCAGGCTTGCCTCTGCTTACAAGATTTCCAACAGGTATGTGTCACATGAAGGATAGTGAAGGCTTAGCTGTGATATTTACTTAAAACTTACTACTTAACTTATTTATACTTACAATAGGTGATTGATACCAAAACTGAGTTTGCACAAGATAGAAGAAATAGTATTTCCTACCTTACAAAAAACCAGAAGTTCCTGAAATAGCATAAAACAGACCTAAGAAAGGCAGGATTAAAAAAAAATATATCTGGGACCTGAGGGGGTGCATACACTTAGAGATAAATAGAGGTGAGTTGATATGAAAGAGAGCAAGGACAAGTGAACAGTAGTGGAAGAACTTGAAGATCAGCTCATGCCAGACAATACAAGATATGTAGAAAAATCCCATGGATCAGGACACAAAGCATGAGCTGTAGAAGAAAGATCCTGAATCAGACCAGAGATCTGACCCCAAAAGATCAATTGGAAAGAGGAAACTCAAGGAAGGAACCATTTTCCATGATTCTGTTTCAGTCTGTGTCTGGGTCTGTATCAGTTAATGATTTACCCCACATTCATTCCTACTGAATTCAACAGTAAACCATTGAAAGGGGGGTGCTGCTATTCTAATTTGAACAGTCTGTTGAACTACTCTGTTTATCTTACATTGAAGGTTATTTCTTTTGACCACCACCAAAGTATTTCAGAATTTATTTTCTCCTTCTCAAAAGTAAGTTAACAGAAAGAGAATAGCTGCGCAGAGCCCTGTGTGTCACATAGGAGAAACTCAGGTCATGGCAGAAAAACCAAAAACTGGATGTGACATTTGGCTCTAAAGTACCCAACATATCAGGGTGAGCAAAATTGGCCACTGCAGACAGGACACACAATGTGTTTCCTGACAGGTAGAAATTGGTTTTGTTTATCTCCTGCTGCCCAAAGCTATCTGAAATAATAATCTCAAAAAGTAAACCACATACTTGAGTTTTCAAAAATGTACTCAAACATCACATTTAAACTGGACATGCCAAATTAATCTCAGGTATAATCAATAAATATTAAGTACTATCACAGGAAAGTCGACATAGCTACTATGGCAGAGGACTCTGATGCTGGGGTTAACGGTAAATTTCTGTCCAGTCATATTACCTAATGACAGGAACACCTTAATGCTGGCTGTTCTGCCACCCAGGTGAGAATTCCAGAGAGGAAACCTAGCTGAATGATGAATAACAAAATTCATACAAGGGAGGACTTGCTAGCCATGTCCATGTAACCTCAGTCCGTTCCTATTCCTTTATAGCGGTGACAGATGATCAACAGCATTCAGACAAAATTTGTCGAGGTTCCTTTCTGGAAGGATCCAGGTGTATTGCAACTGGTGAAAGTTAGGCAGAGTCATGGAAGACGAGACGGAAGGGAAAGTAGGCATCATATCCTTTATTTCATTGTCAAATCCTTTGCCCCATATTAGAGACATGGAATATGAAGNTTCCACTGTTTCATTTAGCTGTGAACGTGTCAATCCAAGTACCTAATCAGAGAAATCATGATTCGATAGGCTTAATGAATTACAATAGATGACATCCACTTAAAGAAAGACTGGATGTTNAGGAAATTGTGCTAGAGGTTCATCTTGAAAACATATTAAGAACAACACAGACACTGGGTGCTGCATCTTGGGGTCATCACCTTTAAATCTTATTTTTGCAGTTGCCCACCTGGGGTGTGATATAGACATGACAGTAACACTGCTGCTGATCTCAGTGTTGCTGAACTTTATAATAAGTAGCTTTGGTCACTGCAACACAGTGAATTTCCACTGTTTCATTTAGCTGTGAACGTGTCAATCCAAGTACCTAATCAGAGAAATCATGATTCGATANGCAAATTAATCATTAAAGGAATATTTCACTTCCTGGATTGACAGAAATAAGCGTGCCAGAAGGAAAGGTAAAAGTATGTGGAAAAGTTAGTGTCCTTCTGAGGTCCATACATGATGCTCTAAGATAGCTTCCAAAAGCTACTGAACTCTTCACTTTGCCTAACATTACAGGAGAAACCCAAGGACATCCCTTGGATATCATTACAGATTTAAAAATGGCTTCGTTATTTGTTCAATGCACCCTTTCAGTTCAGGTTTAGTTTTCTAATTCAAAAAAATTGTTGTATAGGGTTTGCAAAGTAGTTTGAATGCAACTAATCCAAACACAGTTAACTGAAATGGAAATTTGAGATTAGGGTCTGCTATTTTACTCAAAACAGCATAAATTAAAGGTTAATGTCAAGTTTTTGTTTCTATTTAATGCATTCACATGAAATACTGTCCAATTAATAAGATGGACCAATACTCTCAAAGAAATTTGTAGACAGATATTTCTGACAGTATTTTTGTGTGTAATTACTACGTTCAGAGTAAAGGATGGAGTAAGTTTTATTATGATTTATTATGCTTGCAGTATAAATGGGTTTTGCCCATTTCTTTGTAGATGACTAGGATCTTTACAAGAAACTAAATTCTGTCTGTAATTATTGAGATTTGAAGAAGAGCCAAAAATACTTGTGAACAGGAGGACATGATTGTATCATTGTCACTGTGATTTTACAGTCTTTATTCAGGAAAATTGTAGGCTTGGTGATTTTGTCAGCCTGTAAATAATTTCCATGACTCAAGGAAAGAAATGTAATGTTTGTAACTGAGAGAACAGGAAATGGTGAGAGTTGGTTCTTCTTACCAGTGCTACTTTTCTGAAGTGAAAATATCATCTACTTTGTTATTGCTAGAATACAGAAATGCTGAAGTCATTAATAATTCAAATTACAATTGTTTTAGATTCTAGTGTGAATCCCAAGATTTCTCCTGAATTCATGTATCTGAGAAAGGCAAGTTCTTTTGAATGAAAAATATTATTTTGAAATTAAAGCGCTCACTTCGAAAAAGTAAATTAAATAATTTGGAATTTCTGACATCATTAGTTTTGCTTAAAAATTGAAAATAAATACTTCTTCTATTTTAATATTCTCTCCATATTTTAAAGCTAATTTCAATTAAAATGTAATTGTTCAGTTGCTCTGAAATTCTATTTTTTAGCCAATTTATTTTTTAAAAATCCCTCTGCAGCTTTAACTCAGATTTCCACAGTGCATAGTTTTTCACCTGTATTTTTCAACAAATGTATAGTCTCCAAATTAACAACTTCTGGGGAAGGGGGGTGTTATAAAGTAACTCTTTTCTATTTAGCACGCCACAGGTCAGTGTTAGGTTGTCACATCTACAGAACTGTGGGGGGTGTTTTTTATTACTTAACACATATATTTTCTCATGTTAAGAGATCCATTTCAATAATAGTCTAGTTATGAAAATTTGTGCACCCAAAGTTCTCAGGTAAATCTCTCAAAAAGTGCTGTATCATGCTACTAAGAAATTGAGTTCTGGCTCTAGCAAAATTGTGTTTGATTCAAGAAATCAAAACTCACTTAATATGTAATTTGTGATTTATTTTTGAATTATTAGACAACCTGTTTTATGCTACTTGATATTCTCACAATGTCAATATGCCTCTCACATCAGAAGCCTTCGCAAACACATTCCAGCAGAATGCAAATATAACTAAGTTAGGATCATAAAAATTCGACTTGAAATACTCATATTTACTACTTCTTAACATTTCTCCTACAAGGGAGAAATTGCCTGTACAGGCTATTTTGAGCTGTTTTGAATAGCTGCTATTCATATTTCATATCCATATAATTATACAATATGAAAATGAGACCTCATGACAAACACTGTCTGTCCAGTAATTAATTTCATCTAGGGGCAAAGTTTTGGTATTTGAACACTGATACAATAAGAGACACTGAAAGAATATATACTGAACTTTTATGTCAGTGTAATCATTCCATGGTGGAGGTGGCCAAGGAGAATTATTGTCTTGTTTAGACACCCCCAGAATTAGAACAGGTCAACATTTGTGTGAATGTGCACTCAGTACTCACTTTTCAGAGATATACAAATGGCACTGTAGACAACACTGACATTAGAAAACCATACTCACCTGAAATTTGCAGCATGAATGGATGTTGTCAAATATTAAAGCTACTTGCAGACATAATCCCTCTCACTAGTCTGCTCGTCCTTTGGACTCCCTGTTAATGTATACAAGTATTTTAAAAAGTGAAATATATCCTTTCAAAATCCTTGCAACTCCACAAGGCAAGAATAAGCAAGAAAATAATTTTTTAAATTTTCTATAGACAGGAATAAAGAAACAATGGAGAATAGAAGCTGACATGTTTGTAGGGTAGCTAGACTTGATTTCAATCAAATGTATGGATCATACACCCTGTCTTTTAAAGTCTGTGGATTCCTTGAGTACTGCTGCCCTGACCAGATGCACTCATGAGGCACTGAGGGCAAATTGTCTGTTACTGAAAGTGTATCCCTATATGTCCAAACTAATCATACTATCGCAATTTAGGAATTTATTAACCCAGTTCCAGTTGATATGACATTGAAATTATATGACTTATGAAATTATTTTCTGCCAGCTTGTTAGCCATTGTAGTTCACCTGGCATATTAGCTTAAACCAAAAATGGTTGAGAGCTGCCTCAATACATATGATAAATTGCCTGCAGAGTCAGTGCACCGTCACTTCTGCTGCTGCTAGAGCCACCAGCTGCAGAAAGGGCAGGAGGAAGCTGATGGTACTAATCCCCTGTGAACTACCCTGCATGACCAGACAGCAGTGGCTGGCCCTTCTGCAGTCATTTTCCTTTCTCCCGGTAGAGAGATTTTTTTTTTTTTTTTTTTTTTTTAATGGCTATTTAAAATGTGACAATGGTCAGAAAGGAATTTTGCCATCTATATTTAAACTTCCGAACAAATGCATGATTTTCAGGAGTTCTTGCTAACTATATCTCCCATTCTAAGTCAATAACACTTTCCAATTTGGAAATGTCAGTATATGATTGTAATGTTTTATAACTATAAATATCAAAATTACTCAGAAGCTTTTCCCCTTTCTTTTCAAAATAACCTCAGATTTTTCTTTCACTTGGTTAATCTTTATCCAAAAGTAGGAAGGTTTCAAACACATAAACAAAGCAAAAAATCCACTAAAACTAAAGCAAGGTTCCTTCCCATCCTAAATTTAGACAAATATGAGGTACATCTTTGAAAATATATCTGGCTGGTAAAATACGGTGATTTATTGTGTAAGAGTCAGGGGGAAAAAATCAAGCTAATCATTACTGTCATCATAAACTTCCTCTCATCTGATTTAGTACTGAATACCTACTTTTATATTCTGCAGTACATCAATTTCTAATTCATGATTCTGATTGCAATCAGGGTACATCATTGCTCTGTATCTGCTGGTCTTCATTAATGTTCACTAGTTTTTGAGCTGGAGGGCTTAGATTCCAGCAGAGCAGACACAATGCCTACATTTGTTTTATAGCTGAACTTAGGGAAACCCTTGTAATGAATGAAAACCAGATCATCAGATCCCACTGCTATAGCTTTATTTTTATCCAGGCTCTTATAATATTAATCCTAACAAACCCACAAGGATTAAAGAAAAAAACAAATAATTTGTCTCCTTTCCTCCATCTAAACCCTTTGATTTCCCTAAGCAACTTTCTAGGCTGGAAGATTCACTGATTATTCGCTTTATCACTGATATATATAGCATAAACAGTCTTCAAAATGATATTTCAAAATTTCCCTGTTAAATAAAAGACATCATATGTTTTTAGGTTTTTAACCAAGGCCACAGTCATTCTAAAACTGTTGGGCTTTTTTTTTCTTAATAGCCTTGTCTTCTTCCTTACAATTCTAATTCTAAACACAGATTTATCATTATCTCATTTAGGTAAATGAAATAAAGCAAATTAATACACCCCAAGATTTAGTGGCTTGTTACGACTTGTTTACTAAAAGTCAATGCTGAATCACATATATTCTGGTTTAAGAAACTAAAGAGATTGCTCAAGACAAGATGAATGTATTAATAGTAAATAAATATATCCTTAGTAAATATTTATTGCTATGCAATAAAGTATTAATACTGAATGTCTCCAGTGGAATCTTTTTTCTTTATTCAGATGAAGAGACAAAGAGTCTGATTCTGACTTTGGATATAATCAGCTTAAAACCAGTGCACAGGGGATAAGAATCAACATTTTTCTCCTGCTTACCGTAATGACTCACATAAGTGGCTTGCACAAGATGAATAAATGGATCTCTATAGGGCAGAGCATAACCGTGCTTCCGCAGGGGCTCAAGGAGAAGCTGCAAGCTACAAAAATGTAATCCTTAGTGAAGACCTCTGGAAAGCATATATTTATTGAAAAATATCTATCACCTCCCCACACCCCCCTAAAATAAAAAACTGGTCAGTGAAGCAACCCTGAGAATCTGAGCTTCAGATCACTTATCTAACTAGTCTTTAAAGCAGTCTTTCCCTCTGCCATTCAGTGACCAGATTCCTGTCTTGGATTTTACTCCCTGAAAAGCATTAGGCCATTTCAATATGTTGTGGTAATTATGGAGATAATGAATATAGCATTATACAGTATAATTTTAATATAATGGTGGTAAGAATTATTTTTCTATGTCTTCACTGTTTGTTGAGATCAAATATTGACTTGTATGGAATATATCTCTACAGACATTGAAAGCTGAAATCTTCAGTAATGAAATACTGTCTTCAAAATTCTAGGAGTAAATTTGTTAATGATTTTACTGAGCTCTCTCAAGTAACTATTTTTTTAGGCCTAATGACTTTTACTCATTAGCTGTTAGTTACAGCTTTGTCAAATGATTTTGTGCCTTTGAAAGAACAATTTTTTCACCTATTTTTTACTTTTTAAAAATTATTTTCCTATGTACTTATGTGTATTATAAGTGTTCATTAGTCCGAAGCTTCTCTGCTATGACACAAGCTATACAAGATGTGATAGAAATACTCAGATCAAGACAGAAATCACAAACAGAGCATCACACTTCATGACTTTTTCCTCTGATAACAAGTTCATCTTAATTTCAGTTACTAACATATAGACTAGTACTCAGCATTGTCACATAAATCACACATAATCTGTATTTTCCCAGATACTTTGGGTATTGAAAGAACAATTGTCTACAAGTGGGTGAAACTATTGTTCTACCACTGCATACAACACACCGACAGAACACACAGGATGCTAAACATCACCTTGTTACATTGGAAGTACCAAAATATTAAAAACTAAAGACAGGAAGAGAACAATTGTAATTATGAGCATCAGTGCATAACTGGAGACAGCAAAGAGGGGTCACTTAAGATTACTCAAAGGAAGCTAGTTTACACCGCTCACTGATCAGATTAAAGAGGACAAGGTGGACAGTTGTAGCACTATTTTTAAAAGAACATATGTAAGAGGCTTGAAGTAAGATTTGGTTTCACAGAGCCTTGGTCAGGGTCCCTAGAGACCAGTGATGTAGCTAAGGTATGAGATGTGGTTCTGGATCAAGAGGAGTTCAGTTTGTTCAGACTATTATTTTGTATCTCTAAGTTCTGACTCTAGAGGTGCTTTTGTTGTTTGGTGTTTAAAATATCTTTTACATACCAGAAGGATCTGTGAAGGTGCTCTAGGGTGCTTTCCTGACAGACAGAGGTAGCTACTGTACCAATTTTAAAATCTTAAACAATTTAGAAATTATCTGTGTTTGACCCATTGGAAAGGAACAGGAAAGGTTAGAGGTTTAGGAAGAGGGAAAAGGACAATGTAACAAATAAGATGGGAATGCATTGCTGTTGATAAAGTTGTCAAAGTTGTCAAAGCCAGAGATCACAGGAAAAATAATAACTTAAAAGAGGCATAAAAAGAATTGTTAACGGGTTAAGAAGTGTGTAGCACAGGTAGAACAGGGAAGGAAACAAAAGCTGTCGGCAAATCATGGGCACTAGCTGATAGGTATTTGAGATTCAAGGAAGCTAATTAACAAACTTACTAAACTCCTGCCAATATATTTTGAAGAGTAATGGATAGCTGGAGACTTGGGGTAGGAAGAGGAGGAAAGGGAAGAAACAACTTGGAATCAATGTGCTGCAGTCTTGAATAATATGGTTTACTTTGTATTCCTATTAAAAAACAGAACCAGCACTGTGAGTTAAAAATAGGCAAACATCTGGAGAATAACAAAATCTTAAAACCAAGGAAGTAAAGGTTTAAAAACAAATAATCATGACAGAGAAACGTGTCTGCCTTTTGACGTTACAAGTGAAAATGTAATAGCTGGAGGGGACACAGTAGCCAAACTATCAAGATCTTAAGTAGGCTTACAAAAAAGTCTCTGAGCAAAAACTTACATTAGCTCAGTAAGCACTGCCATCTGAAGTAAGATTTCAAATGGACTGCAAAGGATGCTGATAAGCAGCAACGTGTACAAACTCAGTAAGCAAGACATCCCAGAGGAAGTTTTTAGGTGTTTTCTTGGTTCACAACTTCCATAAAGATATGAAGAGCATTAAGAGCACTTTGATTACATTACCACATGATACTGACTGTTTTGTAAACTCACAAATATATTAAAGTGTAAGAAATCTATCAATGCAAGCAGAATGATTATTCTCTTGTTCCGGCAAAAGTATGTCAGACAGCTGTGAGAAACAGGGGCATAGCCAGGATCAGAGTATGTTGTATTCACTCTCCCATGTGGACACAAGCAAGGAACCCTTGTAACTCTGAACCAAGCTATTCATGCAGTGCAGCTGACCTTCTGGAAGTACTCCAAAAGGCATCCTCTAGCACACCTGATAAATTTGTTCACAGTCACTGAGCCACACTGACAGGCATGAGGGAGAGCAGACGGCATTATGTCCTTTGGGAGATGGAGATCTGTTCTCACAGATCTCTGTGGCCTTTCAACTACTTCTCATGCGTTGTAACTCGTAGAATTTCCAAATGCCCATCTTTGAAGGGGAACCGATACTGTGTCTTACAAGAGCTTATTCAGCACAAGTAGAACAATGAATGAAGGAATAGCAAGGAATGAAGAAACAACAAACAAATAATTTTATTTGAAAGGGAAAATGAAACAGAGACAGATTCTCCATTCTGAAGTGCCAATGGACATGAATAATTTCATGTCTAAGTTCAAAGTTTGGCATAGCTGATATTTAAAATATTCAGATATGCATGTTTGTTGGCTTGTGCCCACCCATGTCTCTAGGAGAAAAATATAACAGACCATTGAAGGAAAGGTATTAATATAGAAATTTTAATGGTGAAATAGAGAGACATGTATAAAGGTAACAAGTTAAAGGTATCACTTGTCCAATGCTTACCTATGATAATAAAAGACTCTCTCTATCAGCTTTGCTTTGCTAATTAGCTGAGTACATGTCAAGAATGATTAATAAGCAATTGATTAATAAGCTTGCTGTTAACCTGGGAATAAAGGTTAAGAGGCAAATCCTGAGTTAAATCCAGAGGTACAAAGATCCTGCAACAGTGACTCTGTGCATAAGGACATACAATGTACAAAAGGAATTTTAATGAGAAGGTAATAGCAACAGGATTTGGGGGGACACCTTTTTCTGTATGTGGTTGGTTTAGGCATAAGGCAGATAATGCACCTTCGCTTCAGAAAGGACAATTTATGAGTTGAGTTACCACCCTGGAAAGCTTCTCTTACTGTTCTGTTCAAATTCCCCATTGTTCAAAAAACTTAAAACTGGCTTTATCTGAAGAGAGTAAAATGAGAAGAAAACTGCTTGTCAAGATTTCAGAAAAAGAAGAAAGGCAGAGAAAAAAATGCTGGTGTGTTGTAAATGGTTCTCTCTATATACATATTTACCTAGTAATAGGAAGGAACCCTATTGCCAATAGTCCATAATTTTTTGTCTGGCATAGTTTTCAAGACTCAGAAGCAAATGACATGTGAAATACAGTACAGTGTCTGGTACAGCTGGCAAAGATTTAGAAGCTATACCATGGAGACAAAATCTATATTAGCAGGGAGATAAGCTAAAATATGCAAACTTTTTCCTCTTTGCTAATACCCATGTTTTTGATAGAGACACTCT
>WEKW01026396.1:656-36437 GCA_013389905.1 Sula dactylatra
TCCATCTCTGTTTGACCACAGGTATGCTGTGCAGTTACTGACCCCAGCTAACCTGCTTGCCAAGATTAATGGGAAAGACAGCATTGAGAAAGAGCATATCGAAGAAATAAATGAACTTTTCTATGATGCCAAATCCTCAGCAAAAATCTTGGCTGATCAACAGGAGAAGTACATGAAATGAAGAGCTTATGTTAGATGCTTTGAAGTGGCTTTAAGCCTTACCCAGGGCTGGCTTAATTATTGAATGAGAACGTTAATGGTTTGTCTCTTTTGGGACTGAAAAATATTTAAATGTTGGACTGCTTTGTCAGGCCAGAATTAACTATCAAGTGTTCCTATTTCATTGTCAACAATAAGATGCTCCATGATGTCTGTGTAACATCTTAGTCTCCCTTTTATGAGTATATATATATGAAATGAACAGCTCTCGACCCCATCAGTTTTGTCTTTAGATTTCATTACAGAAGAGTTCTAACTGAAGCTGATGCTTAAGAACAGTCTATTTTCTTTATGATGTTGTTTTAAAATAGTTTCCTTTTACAGATGAGAACTTTTTTTCCTGAATCAAAGTTTGTCTGAAGTGCTTTATAATAAAATATTTCAAGAATATTGGAAGCTTGCATGTGTTTGCCCTGGGCGTTGACCTGCCTAAAGAAACAGGGAAAATAAGTGGGAGTTAACCAAGCCAAATATGAGTAAAATGGATTGGCAACACAAAAATAGATCTACAGCAAAGGAAAAAAATAGTAGTGGGACCTTTTTAAATTATTTACTCTTTTGTAGGTCTTGTTTTTTATTTTCTGAAAACTTCTTTGGAGAATGCAGAAATACGTAATAGTAATTATCTTGGTCCTATTTAAAGCCTTTTTTCCAGAGTAACTTACCCTTTTTTTGTGTTTTCTTTAAGCAGATTAAATAAAAATTGCTTTCCATCATGGTTAGCTGTTTTTTTCACGATGTTCTGTACCCACTTTCTTCATCACCCAGGATCAGAAAAAATCACAAACTAAAAATGTATGAATATTCATGCATAAAAATGAAAGTTAGCAGAACGAGGTTTGAAATCCTGTCTGCACAGGCTTTGTATAAATTTAGCCTTAGTCTCTTGTTCACAAAGTATGCTTCCTTGTTTTGTAAAGCATGATACTTGATTGCTTCACAGCACTCTGAGGATAAATGATTTAAAGATTAAGATCCTTGTAATGCTGAAATACAAATCTATGTAACCATGTAAATGGATGAACTAGGAAAAAAATGTAGAAGCTTTATAGAGTGACTAACCTCACATTCTTTATTAGAATCTTTAGTGATTTTTTTGTAAAACACTTTATGTACACTTTAATTAGCGTAGTTCTTAGGGTAGGGTGGGAAGGGAAGAAATAATGACTTGTCACAGGAGTCCAGTTTAAATACTCTTTTTGTTTTTAGCAGCTGCAAAGTGGAGACGATAAGTTTTCAATTAATACTTCTAGCTCGTCAAAAATGTTATTCCATGCTCATAAATGAGAAGCTTTCTAACAAATACCAAACATACAGCTACTGAGCCTTCTATGAATCCTTCACAGAAAGTCATCGGTTCCTTACACTGGGAGAACCTCAGTAGTATTACATTAGGCAGACACTGGAAATTGTGCTTTGGTTTTGTTTTTAAAAGAAAAGGTAAAAACCACCTCTGTTATTCATTTTGCTTTCCTAAGAGGTTTTCTTTTAAGAGTTTGTGGTAGTTAGAGAAGCTAAAATGATCACTGAGCTATAGCATGCATGTTTTTATAAAATATATTTACATGGCTTAATTGCTCTGTATCAAATATAACAAAGCTTCCTTGTTAAATTGTAGAATTCTGACTTCTAAAACTAATGCTTAAGCTCAGCCATTGTCTTTTTGGGGAAGGAATCCAGCTGCTAAAAACCTCTGTCCTCACCCCAGTATGCTCTAGAGGCATGTCTCTTCCTTGCACTGAAGTGCTGTTTGTGGAAATTGCTAATGATTTTTCCACTCCAAAAAAACATGGACTGGACAGCAGAGGCTGCTGGGGGAAAAAGCAGAGCTGGAAGGAAGCTGAATGGTTTGGATTTAATAATGTTTTGATCTCATTCTGCCATCTCAGTCATGTAAAAACCTGTCCCATTCTTCAAAGCAAAATTCAGTACTCTATCAGCCAACCCTAATTAGCTTTTGTACTTTAAATACTCTATCTACTCATTTCTCTACATCTGCAACCAAACAGTAGTGACAGAGATATTTAATAAATGATTTTTGGTTTATCTGTGAATATTTTTGGCCATCGAGCAATCCTGCTTTCAAACCTAAAATCCCCCTCTCCTACTGACTCCAAATGAATCGAGATTGCAACTACAACCATCAGAACTCATTTTCACAGTGCTTCTAAAATTTCTTTTTACTGCAGCAGGATGGCATGTTCTGTTTTAGTGCCATGGTGCGATGGAAACAGACCCAGCAAATGAAGCTGCTGCATGGTCAAAATTGAACCTTTTTTCTTTTCTGTTGCAGTTTGAAAGTCCTTCTTGGCAATGATGGATGTAGTTATTTTAGAATAAGTACCATTTTTCTTCAAGTTTTCTGAAATATTTAACTGATCGATGTAGAAAGAAGTTTGAATAAGCCCTAAATAATTCTGAATGCCAGAGCTGTTCGAAGTCCCAATCAATGTTTGATGGCATTGGCTTTTACTGATAAATTTGGCTCTGTTCACACAGCAGCAAAAGGCCTACTGGGGCGCTGAAGGGTGGTGCCTCCTGGAATACTGAAATCTTGAGACCTCTGTTCCCACTGCCTACCATTGGCGGGAGAGGGCAGAAACTCTTGTTCCTCCTTTGGCAAACCAAGCACTTCTTTGCTTATAAAATGTTCTCAATAAAAATGCAAGCTCTGTAAAACTGGGAAGAATTGTCTGTTCTCACAAGTAGTAAAACAAGTGATCCTCTGTAAAAACCCAAGCTGGATAGCCTACCAGGCCTTGGATTTCAAGCAAAGGCCTAGGAAGGAGTGAACTGTGTGCCCCACACTGAAATTTAACAGTTCCGTCTGACCCTACTTTCATAGCTGACTTCGTGACTGATGGTACCTGTCACTTGAGACTGACTGCAGGTACAGAAGTGTACTTTAGGAGGAAAAGAAGATCTCAAATTACCCATGGGGGGGAAGGCAGCAGCAATCAATCCAAATTGGCATTTTTTCCCAAACCTTGTGCAGTTTAAAAAAAAAAAAAAAATCATTACTTTGTCATGCAAGCCCATCCTTACGCCTGCCAAGTTAGCTGCAGCCTCTGCTCTGCGGCAGAGCGGTGGCTGGTACCAAGCAATCCCCAGAAAGGAGCAGGAACCCTTCTAACGGGCAAAGGCGGGATGAGGCGCAGGGCGTGCTCAGGAGGGGTCGTTGTTACCTACTGATGTGCTCCTCCTAAACCCTCAGTCCTGCTGCTGAAGCACTTGACTCGGTCCAGATCGGCTCATGACAAGAAGGGCCTTGCGTTTCCACTCTGCACATTAACGTTCGTACAGCAGCAAAAAGCCCCTGCCTCGACTCTGACCGTGCACTGGTTCTGGAGAGCTCTCTCCCGAGGGTGCCATCTCTCTAATGGCCATTAAGTGTCTATGAAAGACGTTAAGCTGTGATATAAAGGGAGAATCCTTCTACGCTAAATGGTGAGCGAATGTTTATCTAGCCTATTAAGTGACGTCCAGCAGACTTATTGGTGTCATAGCTTTGCCCATGAAAACAGTCTTTCATATTACCAATAAAAATAGTTCTGTTGAAAGAATCACTGCACCATATACAATAGCTACTGATGAAGGATCTTTAAAATAAAATAGAAATATTCTTATTTGATGCAAAGCTGCCCCTTGAAGTGGGAGGACACATGCAGCAAGGAACATTCCCACCAAATAATTTGGTTATTAATATTAAACATGAAAGAACAGACTATGATTTTAATTCTTTTCTTCCCATTTTCCACAAAGGTTGCACTTAATGCATTAATCTTCTAAGCGAAGTTTTTACGACCGATTGCCTGCACAGTATGAGAAGTTTCTCCATCCATTACTTGCAGGGAAACGGGCCCTGCTGTGTAGGAAAATATTTGTTACATCTTATCAGGGTGACACATAATCTAACAACAATTACAGCAAGCCTATATTTTGTACTATTTCGGTTTCAACGTGAAAAATAGTTCTAATATTAAACCTGGTGGGGGTGGGGGTTATAGTAACCAGTTGAATATTATAAGCTGTGATTTCGTTTTGATGTGGAGTGGTGCCACGCTCGGATCCTGCTCTGAGACAGTGGATATACATAAATCCAGGGTACATGCCTCCTATGCAGATGCCATGGCGTGGTAGTGACTGAAAGTTGATTCCCCCTCTTTATACATACTGAGGTGAGAAATTGCCATGTCCTTAGTTTTCATGTGGCCAAAAGCATCTGAAACGCAATTAACCTTTATGAGAAAACTGGCAGATGCTCTGAAAATTGACCCAGCTATAGGAGACCACTGATGTCAAGAAAACACAAGGTCACCCCCATCCTAAAAACTTTCCATTTCAAAAATCTGGACCAAATCGCTCAATGGAAAAATGCCGTGATGCCCCTCTTGCATTGGCCTTTACTGTTTAAAACCAGGCTACCAGCAAAGAACAGCACTGGGGTGTGCGCGGCAGCTCACAGCGGGGTACGGGCTGTGCTGAAGGACAGCAGGCACAAGGCAAGCGTGTAACCCTGCTCCAGGGATGCAGGGTGGCTGGAGGACGTGCTGGTGGTACATCAGTGGCCTCTTTTAGACACCGCATCCTCAGCACCATGGCAAGGCCAGCAAAGTGCTCACTTGGGAAACCCTTCCTCTGTGCTGATGCCTGGGCACACACTCGGAGCGTGAGGTGCATCAGTGTTCCTCAGGGTGGGAAACACTCCAGAGAGGTGAAGATGATGATGCTTTTTTCTTGTTTTGGCAGAGGATACCCTGGTAATCAAGAGTCATTACCAGCAAGAGTTTATTTTAAAATAAACTCCACTGTTCTCGCCCAGCCTCAGAGTGCCCAGAAGCAAACATGAGCTTTTCCTGCCTAATGTTTTGATACCTTTGAAAGGAACACATGCAAGTGCCCAGCTCTGTGTCACTTCTGGAGCCGAGTATAAATACACTTCAGGCTCTCAGTTCACTGTCTGTATCTCCTCTGCTGATTAATAGCTTCTGAGCCTGAGCATCATTGTACGTATTTTAATTGTGCACTGCAAGCGAGTCATTAACAGTAGGCAAAGAGACAGCGCCAATATCCTGGGAGTGGGCAAGGTTACAACGGCAGAATTTATTTAGCGGGAAGATTTTGATAAAGCAAGCAGGCCAGGGCAACAGCAGACTTTTTTTTCTTTAAACAATAAAAATTAAGAACCAATTTACTCTTATTACAAACAACATTTTCAACAACTATGACTTGGGGTTTTTTGGGTTGCCATTAAAGATTTCCAAAGAGGAGAGGACCTAACACTGCTCACTTGACCTGGTAACTGTGCAGCCTGCACGGCTCTGCTGAGGTCCCAGCCCCAGCCCTCATTTCCAAACCAGTCACCAGCCCCCAGCTCTGCCGCTGCCCCTCTCTGCTGGCCAACAGCCCCATGACTCTGCCAGCAGCCAGTGGAGCTTGTGATGGTTTTCTGGTGTAAAACCAGGCAAACAAGGAGAAAGAGGGAAGCTTGAGCACGTTTCAGATCGGAAATCAGACATAGGAAGGGGCGTGGGGATGGCAAGGAAGCAAAGAGCACGATCACATCTGCCTCTCAACATTTGCAGCTGGTGCTTTCTTTTTCTTTTCCGGAGAAAGAAAACTCACATTCCTGAGTCCACAGTGAGAAGTGGGAAATGGCACAATCTGAGATTTTACTGCCCGCTCACCATGGCCCCTGATCCCATAGCCCCGTGTGGATCCCGTCTCCCGCGGGAAGGTGGAAGCCACCGGGGCTGTCAAAGGCAGCTGCAGTAAAAGCACGTTAGTGCCCCAACTTCCAGACCAAGCTCATGCAGAGTGGGAGACAGTCGGCGAGGCTGGCTGTGGGCTCCTGCGGTTTGGGGTGGGGGGGGCAGAGCAAGGCAGGAGGTCTGCCCTCATCCACACCCGGCTGAGCTCCTGGCAGGGGCTGCTGCTGTGTAAGCAGGGACAGGGAGGTGGCTCTGCTATCTCCAGTACCAAAGGCCATTTGCCTGTTAAGGACCTCTGTCAAGCAAGTGTCAGCAAGGGCAAAAGCAGCATTCCCAGCATGTGCCTGATCCCCTAGACCTGGAGCTCCCTCCCTGCAACTGGCAATTCCCCATTGCACTGAACTCACCCGGCGATGACAAGCTCTGCCTGACAGGTGCTCAACGTGCTTGTGACTGCAATACTTGCGTTCTGGGTCAATAATTCATCCCCTTGATGTGTAGCTTGCCATTTTCTGTCCTGGGCTATTATTCCCCCTCAAAAACAATGGTGGTAACTGGCAGGTATCGAGCATGTTGTTGTCTCAGATGACAACAGATTTTACTTCCAGGGAAACCTGCAACTTCCCAGGGACCCCATCTGAATCCACTGCTGCGATCAAGAACAGCAAGACCAGCATTGCCGGATCACAAAGCACTCCAAGCTTGCTTGCAGAAGTGAAGGCATTTCCCAAGGACAGCAGCAGCTGCTTATGAAACCACAGCATGTAATTATGGGGCTCACACATAAGCACACAATGCTGCTGCAGATGCTGCTCCGTGTGTCACAGCTGCCAACCTCCTGCAGATGCCGTGGAGGCCCAGTGGCAGATGCCTCACCTCAAGGCCTATGTTCAGGCAACTGAACTGAGCCCCAGAGCACTGCAACAAAGATGAAGCATATGAGAAATTATTTTTAAGGCTGTCTAGTAACCTTGTGTCTGGCCCAAATCGGACATCTGCCAAGCACATGTTGTTTCCTTGATTTGTTTCCTGGCTATGGCTCCATTGCCTGGGATCCTGTGTGCCCACACAGCAAGGGATGATTTCTGTCCTGGAAAGCTTCCAATCTTTACAGTGAAGTTGGGCAGTGTATTGGTGTCAAATGCAGCTCTTAGCAGGGGACATTCCTGGAGACTGGCTATCCTGTCTCCTGAAATGGACCTTCTGAGACTAGAAAATACATTGCATTCTCTGGGGGACAAAAAGAGAATACTTTGTAGGCTGAAGTATCTCGTTAAAAAACCCTTTTGGAAATACTTTTGCAATAGGTTCCTAGTTCTGACCTCCACCACCCATCCCATGCAGACTGCAGGGAGGTGTGGGAGGTGCTGCTAAGATGCTTCCAGTGGGTCTGCGCTGACCTTTGCTGGGGAGGGAAAGTAGGCGAGAGCTCTGGCCAGCTGAATTATTTCAGGTTCAGCCAGGAAAATTCAACCATACTGAAATTATTTCCCATTGTCTCACAGGTAATTACAGCCCCTCTCCACAGGGAGGAAGCAAGAGCGGGATCAAGAACACCCCATGGGGCAAATGTGAACACAGTAGTGGCAGTAACAACCTGCACACAGTTCAGCTCCTGCCATGTCAAGAGCCAGAGAGGAGCAGAGATGATCACTTTGGGGTCTCTCAGCTCTACCAGCGCCCAGGAGATGTGGCAGGGTTCAAGGGCTCCACTTGCTGCTAGGGAGCAGAGGAAGAACACTAGTCAGCACATGGTGAGGGTGGAGAGGGGCTTGCTGTTCTGTGACCTTCAGTGCTTTAAGAAGTTATAAAGCCAGAAGATTAGTATTGTCTGTTGGTAAGAGCAGGAGACCAAAGACTGAGTCATTTCTACACTGCAAATTCAACTACATTGAGTAGTTTCCCCATTTCATTAAGATGTTTAGGGACAGGACCAAATTGTTCATAATCGTCTTAGTGGAATGATGCTACAGCAGCCAGCTCATACCCTGATTTCTTTAATGTGATTAAGGGACAATTTGATTCCATCTGCAAAAGCAATCAAAATACTGCAATGTATCTGTGCTTTGCCATAACCATAAATATAATGCAAACATGACCTCACCTCACGTTTAAATGCATCTGGCCCAAGGTGACAACCTCTCTGGTTAGACTTCATTCAGTGTCTAGCTCTTTGGTGCAATACTTCAGAGTAAGAGTTAGCAAGAGATTAACCACATGCCAAGAAAGCACTTTGAAACCTGCTTCGTTTTATAATTCACCCGATTTACATTAGGAATGGAGCCCTGGCTCCACTTAAGTCATTACAAACCTGCACTGATTGCAGTCAGGCTACTGGGGATCTAGACAGTGAGGACAGACTTTGTGTAATGTCATTTTGGCCATTTTTGGCTGAGGCCATTGGGCCTGGCTCTGCCTCCCACACTCTGTACCTGCCCAAGCAGCAGGTACAGTATTAAATAACAGCCTCTCAGCATGCAGGTTGCACTGCATGTGTTGCATGTCAGCATGATCATATATCCTAGGACCGTAGTTTTGAGACTCGTTCATAATAGGGGCACCATTTCCCCTGGCAGCATGTAGGATGTTTGTGCAGGATTTCCTAACAGACCTGGTCTTTTAGCCCCAGAAGATTGGTATTCAGGCCAAGTTTAGAGAGTAAAATCAGCATAACTGTTTGCACACTGGAAAAGGATGTGCTTCCCAGGTTCCTGCTGATTTGGATGCAATCACCTGCCAGAGGTTTGTCGCCAGGTTGCAAGCCCCTGTTAGTGGGGTAACTCTAGAGGTACAGCTGATCCCTCATGACAAGCTGTGAAAGCATGAAGCCAAGCCTGAGTCACACACACAGTGCATCCTTCCACTGAAGAAGTAACAGCTAAAATGAACTTAGGAGTCACATCCTGATATCTCAAGACCCAGCTCTATTCCTGTTTTACACTGCAGTCTTCAACGAGTCTTCACTTAGGTAACAGTTTCCCAGCATCCCTTACTTTGGGCACTTACGTTTTAGAGATCACAGGCACACGAGAGTTAAAACTGCGCGGTACCTCTGCAAAACCCAAGCTTCAGATGTACAGATGCTCTCAGGCTAAAGTTGATAACATTAGGGGAAATTCAGGAACGTAGATGTTGGGTTCATGTTTTCCCAAAGCACCTCTGTATCTAGAAGGAGCCCCAGCCTCAGTCAAGCTCAGGCTTTGGTTGTTTAGTTTTCAAAATCATCCTAGGCATTTGAGTTAGAGGTCTCTGTTCTTACAGTTCCAGGCCATGGAGATACCAGCTTACAGACTGCAGAAAATATTACCAGGCAAAAACATTATTTCCTCATTTTAGCATCAGCAAACCACACCTGTATCATCTTTGTAGAGGATATATGAAGGGTTTGTCCATTGAGCATCCTCTGAAGCTCCTGGATGGACAGACCAAGACACTTGTCCATGACCCATTTCCTCTTCTGTGTGTTCTTGCTAAGCAGCTCTGCATGGAGACCAGAGCTCTGCTTCCCTGCACGAGCTGTGCTTATCCATTCTGGATTCAACTTTTCTGTACGGATGAGGAAAATGTTCCTCAAGGACTGTTTTCACCAGCACTTATTACCAACATTTATCCCAGCCATATGGTTCACACACCCGCCAACTACTGTCTGCAGAAGTTATCTGCTTTCATGGAGAAGGCAAAAAGTAATCACTGCTCAATTTTTGGAAACCCTATAGAACAAACTACTTCTTTCGGAGACGCTGCCTAACCCTCCCTGCTTTCCTTCTGATCCTCCGGGATTTGAGATGATGGACTGCAGAGATCAGCAACCCCAGCTTTTACAGACAAACCTGTTTGATCCAGGTCTGTGTATAATCCCCACTTTTATTAGGATAAAAACAAAAACAGATGCAGATTAGCAAATTGGTTGTAGGTACAAGAGAGCTAATATGCAGAATGAGAGAACCGACTGCCAAATGCTAATGCTAAAGAATTCAGGCTCAACAGCTTCATCCCAGGGAGGGACCGACAACTGCAGAACAGAGCCGGGCAGCCTGGAAAGCTGCTAGAAATCAGAGAGGATAACTGTGTTTGGGGACATTGCTGCTTATCCCTTAAATTAAAATAGACATGTTGCTTAAATACACAAGCCCCCTCTGTGCCTCCCGCCTGCTGCTCTCTCCAGACCGCTGATGCAGGGCTGCCAGCATTTCTTTTATGCCAGCGGTGGAATATACCCCCCGCCCCCAAACTTCCTCAGCTGACCCCTCGCACGCATGATTGCTCAGAGGGGCTGATGGGTGGGTGGGTGGTGCTGGGTGGCTGCAATGGGAGCCCTCAGGCACCTCCTGTGATGGCCCTGGATGGACACAGCGATGCAGGGCTAGGTGTTGATACACACTCGGGCAGTGTTTCTGAGCAATGCGATGCTACACCTCAGACCATAACTCAGGGCTTTGGGGAGGTTTCGGGGTTTGGGCTAACACACAAGCATCTTCCATGCAGGGGGAGCCCTAAGAGCGTGATGAGCCAGGGGCCAGCCACACCACAGCCTGGAGACAAGGGCGCCATGCCCTAGAAGGCAAAACTCCTTTGTGGAAATAGGGCAGTTTTCACATGGTGCTGCTAAGGGTGGGGTTGGGGATCAAGTCTGGCTGGGTCCAAAAGGATGGAGCCCCAGTTACCCAGAGCAGCACACAAATAGTTCCCCCCTGCAGGGGAACTCGCAGGACTAGTAACCACATATTTCTTTCTCCAGGCTGCGGAGGCAAAAGAGAGGTGCCTGTCCAATGTAAATCCATTGCACACAACAAAGTCGTGCTGGTTTCCACCAAGGACTCCCTGTGCACGGGGCTACTCCCCGGTCCGTCCCACCGCAACCAGCTCTGCTGTGCAGGAGGATGATGGCTTTCAAAGTTGCTCCTCTCTGAGGGTGGGCGAAGGATCCCTCTTCCCCCCACAGCACTGCGGGCCAGGGAACACGACAGGAGCTTTAAACCTGATGCTGGCTCCCCACTGGAGGCACGGGCGCATCGAGCAGCCAGCATCACCTCCAGCCTCACTTTTTGATTAATGTTCTTCCAAACTTTCCTTGGCTCCCCGCGCTCCCACTTTCTGTCACCCTTCTCATTACAGATGTATCTTTGCATCAAGGAAAGCGGGAGGAAAAATTGTTCTTTCAGGGTGACAGCTGAGCGAGGGCTATATTATTAAAGGTACCAATCATAGGTGCCGAGCTATCATTGCACGATGAATGCACTTGTCAGGAGTCCACGGCGGCCGGGGGGGGAGAGGGAGGGAGAGAGGTGGCGGGACAGCGGCACTCGCTTCCTCGCTCCTCTCCTCCCGCCCCCCGCTCCCCCTCTCCTTTAATGTTGGCCACCTCTGCTCGCCTGAACTTGGACCTTCAGCGGCGACAATTTCTCTGGCCTCGACAGCACGATTAATTTCTCCTGCCCTCGGCGGGGCCTCCGAGTGCGGTGGAAGTCCAGCTGGCCTGCTGCTGATAAGATGTACCTTTTGATTTGTTTTGTCTTTGATTGCCTTTTCTGTCACCTACAATGGCTGGCCGCCTGGAGACCTCCACATCGCCTGACTGACGGATCTATTTATCTATAGGCTGCTCCCCAGCTTCTCCTCCCCCTCGCTCCCCTCCTCCCCCAAACCACCACCTTGTACCACTGAAGTCCCAGTCTAATAGAAGCCGTGAAGGCTCATCCACCATAAAACACATCTGCCATCCTCCTTCTCTCCAAGATAAAAGCCTGTCAGTGTTACTTTCCAATTCCAGGCAGCTTGATTAATGGTGAAAAGCCACTGCAAGATCGACTTCTGGTTTTTACAAGCGCTGTCAGCCAGCCCAGGGTTATGCGAAACACACACTCATAGAAAACAAAACAAAATGAGAAAAGGTTGGGTGGGGAGGGAGGAGAGGGATGGGAAGGAGGGGGCGAGGGTAACCAAATCATATTAGGCTCAAGACTAAATAAAATAGGAACCTGGAGCCATCAAATCCCTGTCAGCCGGGTGCAGAAATACGCTCCGCAGCTCATTGTACCAAGGCAAATTATGGCAATAATAAATCATTGTTGAAGGAAGATTGTTGATAATTTTTTTTTTTTGATGGTGGCATTCAATAGGGGTACTGGGACACCTGCCACTGGGCTTGGAGCGAGAGCCGGAGCAGGTTATTAGCCTGTCACTCAGCCCTCCTCCCCTCACCCCGCAGGGATCGCAGGCAGTGGGGCAGGAATAAAAAGTCTGGAAAGAGAGATATTAAAAAAAATTAAATAGCGGAAATATTCCCACAGGAAAAAAAGGGGGAAGGGGTCAAATGAATTACAGCACTCTTTGCAATGCTTATTTTTGATAAAGAATATTTTACGGTGGCCCAGCCTAGTAGTGCTTCAACTACTCCACTTCATCTGTCACCGAGAGGCAGCCATCTCAGGGGCAAGACGCGACTTTCTGATGGAGCAGAGTAATGCTGCGCACTCTGGAAAAGTCTGGAGAAAACATACAGCCCAGAAAAGAAAGCAGGGAATATTCCTGAACTACCAAGGCTGGGCTTGAATGGTTAGGAACAAGGCTTCTTCAGGCTCAATCCTATGACGAATGCCACCGGGATGATGGGGCTGTGAGCATTGTGATGTTGGATCCCAGCTGACCCACGGCACCTCTCACAGCGCAGGACCTTTACTGCTGTACAGGAGTATTGTCCACTTCGGAAAAGAAGGAAGATTGCCCTCAGCTAAATCAGTTACTGCAGCATCTCTGCATCTCCAGCAAGTTTCCTGTCTCAGTTCATTAATCCCGACATTTCTTGGGTGGTGAGGTCTGACTGGATCATGGGAGAAGGTGCAGACTGCCTAACAAAATAAAACCATGGCCCCACTTTCACCACACTAGCGCGGGAAGGGCTCAACATTGCTTCTTCTGAACTGGAAGATCAGGATGTTAGGCAGACACCATCTTACCTCTACCAGTGCGAGGAGAAAGCTGGCAAGGTAGACATAATTTCCAGTGACCTCATACAGATAATTCTTCTGTTCATTTGTAGGGGTGGTGTGAAGACTAACATTTAGAGCATATGAAGTTGCCATCCCAGTTCTCGGAGCCCAGCCCCACGCTATTTGCCCATCACGCTGGGCAGCACCTCTGGCCCGGCCATGGTACTTCCGTGTACCTCTGTTTCCTATTAAGAGACCACCCACATGGACTAATTGGACTAATTTGAGTATCATCTGAATCCTTTGATTCATACCTGCAATCCAACCACCCAGTATCTCACAGGATAACAGCAGCCACAACCTTATCTTACACAAAGGCAACACCTCAGCTGGATGAGCTGGGCAGGTTGATGCTATTTAAGTGAATAGACGAGAGACCTCTCACATGCCCCAACAACGTTCTCCACTATTGCACCGGCTGTTGGGTGCTGCGCAAGTGGAGATTTGCCCTGCAGAGAAATCGACACCCAACTTCTCTACCCCTGGTAATGACTCCGCAAGGGACCACTGCACTCCTGTCGCGCGGGTGGGTTGCTGAGTGAGTGAGCAGAGCACCTGCTGCTCAGCTGCTGCCGAGGAGGAGCCCAGGCAGAGGAGGTCTACAATGGAGCAACACGGCAAATGTGTCTGCAGCTTGCTGTCCCCTGAGCTGGACCATCTCACTTCAGAGATACAGCACTGGGGGGATAAGGAGAGGGCAGAAGGGACTGAAGGAAAGGGGCTGATAAGCAAGGAGCGGACGTTGCAAGGGTGGATGGCAAGTCAGCAAGGTCAGAGGAAGAAGGGAATGGAAAGGAAAATTCCTAAAAACAGGAGAAGAAAGTGTGAGGAAGAAGAAAATCTAGGTAATGGGGAAGAAAAAGGGAAAGACGCAAATATGCTAACAAAAGGCAAGAGAAAGCACAACCAGAGAGGAAGAATAAACTCTCTGTATAGTGGATGCAATCCCAGAGGAAGCAAGGGGAGAAGCAGAAGAGAGACAAGATGTTTGAACGAAGGCTGTGCATTATAAGAGAACAGAGAAGGGAAAGAGACAGAGGAAGAGCAGAGAGGTGAAATGGAGAAGGCAAAAGAAAGAAAAGGACCCTGAGAGGACGCAGCAGGCTCCCTGGCAACACTCTTCCCAGAAAGCTCATGCAGAGGTTTTACTTCAAGTTATGAATTAAATCATGTATTCAATTTGTCGTAGAGAGCCCTCCACAGCCACACGCTTTCCAAAATTGTGCACAGGGGACCTCAAATCCTGCATCCCCTTTTATCATATTGTTTGAGCAAACAGCTTTGCTCCCCTCAATTATCTTAAAAGCCAAAAGCCATCACAATTCACTCCCACCAAAGCCTCTCTCTGACACCTCATCCGCACATCTGCAGCATCAGACCTGTGTCATCCGGCCGACCGACCACTACATAGTGGGGGTGCAGGGCTCTTGCTATGGGGAGGCAGGCTCGTTTCCCCAGCCAGGGTGCAGAAACCTGGGTACAATGTCCCCGTTGTCAGAGTGCTCCTTGATCCTCCCGATGCACATATCAACGATGAGAGCGCCTTGGCGAGAGCCGTCAGCGGGGCCCGCGCCCGACCCCGCGCTGCGCAGATGTGAGGGATCGCAAATGGGAGCTGACAGAAGAGACCAGCGGAGTAGGGCAGAGTGGAGACGGGAGGAAGGAGCCAGAAGGTCAGTGAGTGGCAGCAGGTAGGGCCACCAACGTGTGTGTTCGTCGTGCAGAGGAAGACATCGCAGACTCCCTTTGGAGTGGGAGCACAGGACAATTTTTCCATCTGTGTGAAATGAATGACTTCCACACTTAACAGACTAGCTGACGAGACCAGCTTACGTGGACATATCCGAAGCCTACAGAGATCACAGGGAGGCACAGGCTCCCGTTCCCGCTCCGGTCCTACCTGTAACCAGACACAGGGGCTGCACCTGAGCGGCAGCTCTTCCCGGTGCCCAGGTCGGGAGCTCTGCCTTGGCATCGCCCCCAGCTCAGGCGACTCCTGCCTGCCCATGCTTAGTGGGCATCACTCGCACCCCTGTTTCCAAAGCTTCCTGGATCCAGCACAACTGGAGCTTCTGCACCACCAAGTGCGGGGCCGAGTCCCTGGATCCGGCCGGATGACCCCCATGCCTGTCTTCCTCAACAGCAGGACTGGGAACTGGAGGTGTCAGAAACAGCGCAGGACCAATTTAAGAAAAATTATTAGGAAAACATAATAACATCCTTTTGCACATGTTAATTTTTAAAGTGATAATGTTGCTTCTGTAATCCATTACATAAAAAAAAAAAGCTTTCTATAAAATGAATAAGTATTTAAATTTGAGTTATTTTAAGTTAAAACAGTAGGTAACTACAATTCCCATTTATTGCTGGCCAATTTTACTGTCAGTCCTTAATATTGCACTCTGTTAACCACATTATAATGAATCTATATTGAAATCTCACATCCTTTTTTCCCCAGCTAGTTCTTTAAAACAGAAGTTTCTTGTGTATCTGCATTAGTATGTCTGGATTTAAGTTCTACTTCAGAGCCACAAGATCTAACCTTATTTTCTGTATGCACGTTAGCAATAACAATGCTTTTTTTTTCATTATCATATTCCCTCCTATTTTAGGGATAAAAGTATTTAATTTCTCTGTCAGTGCAAGAATCTTCGCATGCAAAGCAATTCCATTTCTAACGTGGGCTGTATTTTGAATATGACACAGTAAAAGAAATAACAAGTGTTTAATAAATATGACTATTTTCCATATGCTCACAGTTGTACCAAACGCCATTTTTCATCGTTAGAAAAGCAGACAAAGTTTAGCTTAAACAACAACTACGGGAGATATTTCACTTCTAGGAAACTCAGGGGCTTTCTTCCAGAAACAAGATTCTCTCCACTCTTTAGTTGCCTTAATTTTTTAAAAAAATTTTTATAAAATTCAGCATCTTTGCCACGTGCATTCAAACCCAGCAGACCGTTCCCTGCTAAACTAGAACACGGGAGCGAGTTCACCATTGGCTTTGAATTTGGTGTAGAGCAAGTTGGCTGAGTCTGTCACACTTTGCACCATATTCACACAGCGATTCGCATATTCACACGGCGAGAAAGGAAAAAGGATCTGCAAGTCTGTACTTGCTGCTATCGCACCTTTTTCCTCCCAGCGAGAGCAACTCATTTTGCCAGCCTGATGTAGTGCAGCGGCTTTGCAGCATCACTGCAACCACAAACTCGCTGGCTTGAGAGGCAGACAGAGATGGATAGCAAGAACCGCCTGATCAATGGACCTTTTGTCCAACCCTTTATCACAAACAATAGGAGCTGCAACAATCCAAAATATATTTAGGTAAATACTGGGAACTAGCAAGCCAAATGCTGCCACAGAGGCCAAAGAAAATCCCCCAGCACCAGAGAAACATCTCTTCTGAGTCCCAAATGGTGACTGTCAGGACTCCCAGCCCTGCTTCAGCCTGTCCCTTCTTTTATTATCCCGAATGCTCTCTGGGTCTGAGAGCTGCGTGTAGTTTTCCAGACCATTGACCGCAGGAGTGATGTGCTCAAGCTCAGTATTAATGTAAAGAACTATAGCAGCAGCTTTATTGAATGGTTCCAGCCCCTCTGGACATCTATATTGTACAACTTGGATACAGGTGATAGGCACCTAAGATTAGAGAGACTGATAACTATATATTCCTAAAGAGTCCTGTCCTTCTGGATAGATTTTTTTCAGAGGATGAATTTGCTTTGTCCAATCCAGAAGGCAGGATCTTGCCAGGAGTATCCACACATATCATCACTTGTCTTCAGAAACACCAGCCACCCTCCCTCACCCAGAATCAGAGCAGGGTAACCCCATCCCACCCAGGCTGGGACAGGAGGTAAGCACTCATCAAATGGCAATTAAAGACTCATGGAACACGTACATAGGAGAAAGCAAGAAAATAAAAAACTTACATCCAGGAGTTGCTAAGCCTTTTAGACAGAAATAAAGCAAAACAGTTTTACGTAAAGTCAAGTGCTCTTGCTGCTGTTGTAAGATGAAAACAAATTGTGTGAAGCTCATCTCGCGCCCTTTAGAAGGTCACATTGGACAAGCTCGCAAAGCTCCTGTGCCTCATCTGACTTGGGAGCTAAGGCCATCAGGCTCTTGTGCCTTCCAGCAGACATCTGTGTGAGCACAAAGCTCTGATACACAGTGAAGAAAGACCATCTCTGACCTCCACTGCCCACCCCTCTGGGTGTTCATCCTGCTCTTGAAACCTCTTAGGTCTTCCTACCGCTTACAGAGGTATTTGAATCACATCAGGCTCCTGCCAGAGGATTTACAAGAGAAAGGCAAAGCCACCCTGTCAGATCTGCACTTTATTGCTGCAGTAATAGCTCTTCTGGGTAATGGAACAAAGCAGCGTCTTTCTGGATGACAGAGGTACCTGCTGGGAGGGCTCCAGGCTGGGGGATGCCCACTTGGAGCAGCTGCATGTGCAGGAAAGCACCAGCCTCATGGGTGAATGCCGGTGGGCAGGGAGAAGAGATGACTTTTTGAGGTCTTTAACATTTAACATGCTTGTGCTTGGCTCTAACAGACTTACAGGCTGTACAATACCCACATACTTTCTGAAAACAACGTGGTAGGCTGCACGTGCTAGCTTAGCCTCCTGTACCTCATGCTTCAGGGCTGTACTTAGCAGAGGCGGTTTTGATCTTGTTGGGTCTTCTCAATGCATTTGTGAGACAGATTACACAGGAAACCCACAGGCCAGCAGGATGCTATTCACCATTCAAGGTAGCAGGTAACTTAAGGAGTGTTATTAGTAGCCAAAACACTCAATGGAAGGAGCTGCAAAATCCGTAGAAGTGATTCATTACGGACTGCACTGCTCTTCTGTGAATGCCTTTCCCCATATGAATGCTTCAGAGCATTTAACAAATCCCGATATAAGAAAGATGAAATTTAACAGGTAGCTAGAGGGAGATTAACCGATACCCAACCATAAGGTAGCACAGCAACTCTGCAGCAGGGACAGAACCTGTCCGTGCTCACACTTCCCATGCCAATCCCCTCATAACAGCATCTTCCTGTTACTGTAGAAATACTAACCAAGTTCCTCTTCCAGCTATCAGGGAACATCGGATGCAGATGGAAATTTCCCAGGCAAAAACAAATATCCACCCAGGTACTGAAAGCCTATCAGTACCTGTCACCCAGAGCTCCCCTGCTCCCCCCACCCAAGCAGGGACCAGAGCACAGCCGAGCTCCTCAGGACCCGAGAGATACACCCATCAGTGGGCTGCATGCAGATGAGAGGGTTTCCCTTCTTACCTCCCCTTCCTCAGTCTCACATTTAAATGCGGGAGGATGCTAGCTACGCCTCAGCTCACATCAGGGATGTCCTGGCAAACTACAGTCACAGGAACAAATTCAGTTCTGTCCTATATAACCCCTCCTTCCTCCCCTACTGCCCCATCCCCACGGACACAGAATACTCTTCAATGTGTTTACCTTTGCTGCAGCACATTATCAGGGGGAAGTGTGAGGTGTGGATAGTCTAAGGGTCACTTCCACAGAGGGACTGAAGCTCTGACATGAGCGATACATGTTTCGTGCAAGAACCTCCCACCACAGACCCATCCATGGAACACAAGAAAGTAGGATGGAGGCTTTTACTCTTTCAAGTTGTGGACTGGAGCCCAGGCTAAATAATGATCCTTCCTCCCAGTTTGTAGAGGGTGCTTCTACTTCATTATACTCATTCAAAGCTCCCTAGGCTGTAGCAATGTAACAGCCTTCAGGCAATTTTATTATTTCTCCAATAACACCTTCTAGAACCCTGATAGCAATAATCTGTCACCTCTGCTTAGGGAGATGATCCAGATTTGAGTTGATTGTATAGCAATTATTTTTAACAACCAAAAACATAGAGAAGTGGTTTTGTCTTCTCTTAAAGTAATTGTAAATTTTTAAACTTGATGAATTGCAGGCACTCAAAGCTCTGACCACCACCTAATGGACTACGCATAAAGGAAACACTCTGTGGAGAAGTAGAGATATTCTACAAGGATGAAATAACATCAAGGCTGTGAACTCTCAGCAATTCTGCAAGAACAAAGACAAACATGATCATGCTGGCACATGGACCACTCAACTCTCTGACCCTCTTTTTCCTACAGAAAGTCGACACATTGATTTTGGGATTAAGGACAGAATGAAGTGTACTACTTCATTAGTAAGCTGCTCATAGTTATGTTTTAAAGACACCTACTTCATATCCATGCACATGTGCAATTTGGATCTTCATTTCAATTTCTACAGGGTTAACATTTCTTTCTGGTGCTTCAAGAACAGGCAGCATCAATGGAAGAGGTAAGTACAGAGATGGCATGGTACAGACCTTGTATTTGAGTCAGGACTCCTGCAGCGGACCAGCCATATGACCAAGGACAAGTCCTGTCCTTGTCTACAGCATTTCCTTTGTTTTTTTTTTTGTTTTTTTTTTTTTTTTTAATAAAAAGTTGTTTGTTTTTAATTCAGACTGTACAGACTTTGGAGCCAAAAATGTCTCTCATGTTGTAATTACAGCCAGTGCCCACCAAAAAGGGGGCTCTCATGCAAAACAAGCAACTCCTGCAATACAAGTTACAGCTGAGAGTCCACTTCATAAAACCAGAAACCCTTCTAGTTTATTTGCCTACAACTAGGGCTCTTCTCTTTTCACGCCCGAGATACCCCTGTTACCATTCCAGTTTAAAGGATCGTGCAAGCTTCCAGCTATCCACTACAAAAAGGTAGATACAAGTGCTTAAAGCTAAATAAAAGGGACAGCAATGTACCTCAGTTACAGAAAGTTGTGTTAGATGCCCTGGCTTGTGTTACTGTGTTCCATCATTAAATTAGATAAACCTTACCCCAAATGTTGGCTTGCTTCACTAGCCTGTACTGCTTAAGAAATGGGAGGCACTGAGATAAGAGGCAGCCCTTTTCCACCTACTGAAAGAGGTTAAACCCTGACACCCCCCCCCAGTCTCTCTTCCTTTCAAGGGTTACCCAAAGCAAGACGGGCCAGGTTAAAAAAAAAATACTCTTATAACTTGAAGATCACCTGTTCAAGCTCCATCCTCAAACATCTGAGATAAATTAATTCCTTTTCTAAGCACTTTCGTACAAGTTTCTACATCCGCAGAATATGAAGAAAACTTTGTATAGTGGAAAGGGAACACCAGGTCTGGCTGGGATACCAAGGTTAAACAAAACATCAATTTCTAGAGTACACAGGTATTCTGGGCTTTCTCTTACCAGGGAGATCTAGTAGGCAGGTACCCCTTTACAATTTTAGTCACCATCCCCATCAGCACAATGCACTCACGATTTGTTGTCAGCAGTCATCAAAATCCTGAAGCTCAAGAGCATTCTTACATGCACTCAAGTATAGGCACGTCATACCACCACATCCCAGCTTCACAAGGATCCATTCCCTCCCTCCCTTGGCTCCTGCATTACTCCTTCCCACAATTCCCTCACAGACCTATGTCACCACCCGCCCACCAGTTAGTCTCTGCAGCTGAGCTCTGCAATCCCAGATCAGTGTATAAATGACAACATCTGTGGTCACGGTGAGCCCTCACTCTAGATGCATTAGGCATAGTTCTGCAGCCCTTGGGCATCCAGCAGCAGTGACAATTCCTTGTTCTTGCATTGCCAAAAGATAAAGCTATTTAAACAAAAAAAAATTCACACTTACACAGTGAAGTTAATCATGCAAAATGTTCTGCTCGCTGATTCCTGCTCCCGTATGTCTGGAGCTTTTTCTTTTATAAAGCTTCACACCACAGGTATACAGAAGAGAGACATCAGAGCTGTGAGAACATCAAATGGCTAAAGACATGCTGAAGATTAAAGTGGATAATACTCACCTTGAATTTCAGATAACTAATATTCCCCCAACAGTGCTCATGCCATTTTTGGAACCATCCACTTTAGCCTTAATATATAAGGGAAATCTGGAATTTTGTATGTGCCATGTGTCCTGATTTTCTCCAAAGCAATACAAAAATGTCTGAAACAACTTTTTAAATAATGTATATCCTAACTGTTCTTCTGTTTTATTTGTTCTCTCTATTTTAAGCTGTCGGGTATTCATATGGCTGGAAAATTGACTAGCCCAGTCTTAAAATATCTCAGAGCAGGCATCCCACCTCTGACCTTGACAGCCCACTCGGCGATGACAAAGTATATCATGTCTGTGCTCATTCAGTCTCCAGCCCCTCTGATACCGCTGCCAAAGGAGGTGCCAATCGCCAGGCTATTTCCTTTCTGCCAAGCGCTGCCAGCTTGGCTACCGTCACGTTAGCAATAGCCAGAGGATTGCTACAACCTGGCCCACTGAAGAGTTCCAGTTTTAGCATATCCATCCAGTAGCATGTTAAAAACCAGCAGCTTAAAGTGTAGCTGACTAATTAGGTCCCCAGCTTAGAATATTGATTTTGTTTTTAAATACTTCTTTTTTTTGTCTTCTTTCCAATCCCACAGACTGTCTCAGTCTAGGCTTAAATTGCGTAGCAATATCAGCAGACTAAGTGGCTGTAAAAGCAACTGCCCCTTGACACCTAGCACGCTTGAAAAATATTATAAAATATTATATTATAAACTCTCTAAAGGGAGAAGATGATCATTTTTAAGCATTTCAACTTAAACCAACCTCAATCCTGGCCCTGGTTCTAGGAAGTACAAATAAATATTGGCGAACTCTGTTCCCAACTTGTTACATTGTATGACACCCATCAGCGGAGCAGCAAAGGAAAAGAGAGAACACGCATTTGGAACAGATTTAATACGCATTTCACCGATCCACACTGCCTTGAACCAGGTGCCTTGAACCGCAGTGTAACATTGCCACCAGGCGGGCAGGCGCTGCCCTTCGGCGTGCCAGCCTCCGTCCTTCGGGGGGTTTGGCGCAGCCGGGGGGGCCCCTCTTTCGCAGACCCGGGACCCCTGAACAAGCGGGCATTGTTCACACACCTGCACATCTCCCCGCGCAGCTGGGCGGGTGCCCGTGGTGCCGCAGTTCAAACCGTGACCTTTTTAGGCAGGAAGCTGGGGAAGGCTGGGGTTTCATGTCAGAAAGCTGGCAGCGGGAGCAGCCGGAGAAAGGGAGATGGCAGGCCGGCCGAGCTGCGTACCAAGGAAAACAGAGCTTCAGAAATGCCATTGGTCTCCCTCCCCTGCACGCTTTTTCTGGACGCACTCCTCTCTACTGGTGATAACACCCTGCAGCCATCACGTACTTTGAAAGGCATGCACTCGCGGTGGGAAAGACTCGAACGCTCGTTCAGCACGCAGCGATACATCAGGAAGCAGCTTTGGCATTCCAGGCAGCGAGGGCCGATTGAGGACCTGCCAGTTGTGTCACGCCACATCGGTAAGCAAACAACAGCCTGCAAAAACATGCGCGAAACTCCCCAAAGCTGTGATAAAATTGAAGGCCATCTAAAGCTTATTATTCCTTGCTGCAAGAGAGAACAATTAGGAAAAGCAGTTATGAGGCCACTCAGCTTCCTCCTTTACTGAAAGCTGGCTGAGAAATCTATTTCACAAATCACAGTCTGTTTACAGCACAGGGACAGGGTTATCCCCAGAAGAAATCAAGGGAGCACAGCCATGAAACGTTTCACAGAGTAAAGCAACAACCTTTATAGTTGCAGCCAAAAGGAATTTTTTTTTTTTTAAAAAAAAATCACTCCAACCCCAACAATAAACAAAATGTTCAAGAAATTAGGAAAAAGAAGTCCCTTTGTTTGCCATCTTAAACTTATGCAGAGATAGGCCCTCGGAATAAGTGAACTACAATAAACCAGATGATTTTTAGGACTTTCTGAACAATGGCAACAGGGACAAAAATCAGACACCCAGTGCTGAAGTGCTATGGCACAAGCCTTCTCATGAGATGCACAGTGCAGAGAAGGCTACACGAAGAATTTTGCACTTAAAATACTACCAGCAGAAAAAGACCCTCAGACGTTGCCTCGGTGCTGGCATTTGACCTAGCTGCTGCTGATAACTCATCACATCTACAGTGACTTCAATTACTTCTGTGATCGTATGTATGATGACATAATATTCCTACAGCAACCACAGTTACTAATGCAAGTTTCCTGGGGAAGAAATCAAAACAGCAAGGGAGAAACCAAGCTGTTGCTTAAAATGACTTCATACACGACCAAAATCTTGGCCAAAGTTCTTGCATCCAGTACCAGTATTTTAAATAAATTTGCTTTTAAGTATTAGTACATTTCTGTTCAGGAAGAAGATAAAATTTTTCTTTACTCCAAGTTACATTTAAAAACTCAGAGGGCAAAACAATATTGAGAACGTTGTTACTATCATGCTACAAAAAGATTGGCACTTGTATTTCATACGGAAATACAGTTTTTGTTGTCACCTCGCTCTCGCACTATTCACTTGCGCAGCACCTTTTCAGTTGCTACTCTTCTGAAACAGGAAAGCCCAAAGGAATAGTTAAGTTCTGTTTATTTAGCAACCTATTGTTGATGGAAGACCTTGGAGCAAATACAATTTGTCTTTATTTTATGCTGACACTCTAAACAGCTGTTTTGAGAGGGATCACTTTCACAGGCTGGTAGGCAAGTCATGTTGTTCTGCAAGTGTTAGAATTGTAACAGTATTCAAAGCACCAAAAGCCAAGTTTTAGCTCCAAAGATGTACTTTATTTCATTATAAAGCAGACTGTTTAGGCATTATTTCTTTTTTTGAACACCCACTGTATGATCAGCAGGTCCTGCTTCGAGGACATAGCTGCTTGATAATAGACAAAGATTTCACCACTAGACAACAAAAATACAGATGCATAGAACAAGTGCTGCTTAGACGCTGAAGAGCTAACGGTCTAAACTGCAACTGGTTCAAACAGGTGATATGACCGAAAATACAAGTGCAGCTCCAGCCCAGCCAGAGCTGCATGCCCAAAGTGGAGTCCTTTTTATTTCAAAACAAAAGTTTTACTGGGCTTCCCACAAAAACAAAAACATCCCCACAGCAGAACCACCACACCACGCTCCTTCCCTCTCCTTTTAAAGTCACTTTTTAACTGTCCCTCATTTCACATCAAAATTGTGCTGTGGCATACTAGTACTTTATGAGAGACAGAAAAATTACTGAACGTAGTGTGAAGTAATAGTGATGGTTGGTAGTGAGCATTTCATGGATACTTTATCCCAATACTTTTGCTCCTTTTCCAATTATGATCCTCTGCCCAGGAGTTTCGCTTTTATTGAGACGTGTATCTCATTCCAAATTTGCAGATTTCTCACGCATTTGGTATTTGAGCTCAGTGCATTAACAAGGGCTTCTGGATGTCATCTGTGCTCCTTGGGTACGTAACGGAGTCCCATCACTCCAAGCAGAAACAGTAATTCATGTACTGTCAGCCCAACAAGCAAAAACGCACATAAGGCATGCTGACGCAGTGTAGAGAAACATTCCAACATTGTAACTCCTCATTCTGGTTTCCACGTTGTCCAATACTGATTGAGGAAAAGTGTATTTACAAGACTCATACGCAAATATTTGCATTTGGTCCTAGGCACCTGATTAGTACTGACAATCTAAATCAAAATGGAAAATCATGCATTATTCTGGTCCATTAAAGCCTTTTACTGTAACTTCTCCAATTTGAAGGTGTGATCTTCAAAAACAAGGAGGAGTTCCCAATAGCTTCTGAAAAAGTACTTTTCTAGGCACCGTTCGAGTCAGTGAGATTATAGGGTGGAAAAGCCTTCTGCATTAGCAACTTACAAGAGTTACCTGACAAGGGTCCCGTATCTAGATCTATCGAAACAGACAAGTAACATACATTCTTTTCACACTCCTTTGTGGTAATGAGACTCAAAATTCACTAGATATGAGTGGTCAGATAACATGCTGATTGCTATGAGACCAGAATTTATTACCAATGACAGAAACTTAGCTTTAGTGAAGAGCACGAGCAGATTTGCATCTAAGAAACCATAACATCCGTTCCTCTCAGAGAGCATCAGAACTAGAAGTACTACCATTAATGGCCGTGAAAACTAATTAGAAGGTTTTACAAAGCTGCCAGTATGACCAAGTTTCAAAGCTGCAACTCTTAGGCACAGACTCCAGCAGAATCTAGATTGACCTGAGTTTTCTGCTTATGGAGGAGGGGTGGTGGGAAAGAACACATTCTTTTCTTACACAGAAACTTGACAGGTCTCAAGCCAATGTTCAACATCTGACAAAGTCTAGCATTGTAATCACAAGACAAAACGTTTGGAATTAGAGATATCATTTAGTAAAAAGAAACAACTGCCTTCCAAATCTGCCATACTGAAAAAAAAGAAAAACCAAAACACAAAACTGAACACATCAACCACTGTTTGTGCTTACAACCATAATTATGGAACTTGAGCATTGGAGGAAGAGATTTTTCTCACCACTACTGCAAAGCAGCTACAAAAACAAGTTAAATGGAAAAAAATCCCTTCCAAACATTCATTTAACAAACATTTATTAAGACCTGTAAAGGCTTCAGGTATACTAAATTTGAAAGGGGCTCAAAAAAATTTCCAGAGTCACTGAACTAAATCCAATTCGGAAAGCTGATTCTCCTAACACATAGTTAAAAAACAATATTCTTAAAAAAATTTTTTTTGCACATTTTTCCTCATCAATTTATAAAATGCAAACAGTATGCTAGAAAAAGTTTGAACATAAGGGAATGCGCTTTGGAAACATTATTAAAATATGTGTTCCTATAGAATGACATTATCAAGTTTATGTAACTTCTTTTCACCTGACTGGCTATATTTTGAGAATGTTCCTCCCCTCTTTCCTGGGTCCATGAGAAGCTAAGTTTAGAAAAGAAGAGCTCCCATACTGCCAACTTCACTCTGTTCCTTTACAAAAATTTCAAAGTACTGATAAATGATAGTGACAGCGAGCAAAATTCCAGTTCCAGACCCAATTGCCCCAAGGAAGTCTGCCAACACAGAGAGGGCACCGATACAGAGACCACCAAATGCAGCAGCCGTAGGGATGTACCTGTAAAACGCAAAATGAGAATGGAAAAGGTGCCGTTAGAGTTCACCCAGGTTATTAACAAATTACTAGGGGTAGTGGGATATGGGATCTATGCAAACTATCTAAATCAGAGGCAGGGTTTTTTCCTAGAAAACCAATCCCACTGAGAACAGAAACAACACTACAGAGATAATCCAACCAAGTGGTTAAAAAACCAAGAATGAAATTACATTAATAGAAAAAAGTCAATGGCAGAATAGCCTCTTCTCTCATGGGTCTACAATCTGAGACAAGGAATGTGCAATAGTGCCTGTATGCTAGGTAAGGAAACAAAAAGCTCAGCCTGACTGGAGGGAAAAAAAAATGCTATGCTAAGAAGAGAAGGTATTACAGCCTACCATGCAATTAAGCACAAAGATTAAGCTTATGGCTACTAGCTCTTCAAGTCATTTGCAGATGATGGAAATCTTAAGTTACCATAACATTTCTGTAACGTGAAGGGTGCACAGGTCCTACCCTGTAATTAGAAAACCTAGAGAGAGCAATCCCCACCTGCCTCTGCACCTAGTAGATTTAAGTAACTACTTGTTTTAGAAGCAAGGTCTGCATGAAAACAGTACACACGACATAACACATTAAAAATTACAGTAGAACAATAATTGTGCATCAGTTTGAAGTAGTAAAGTAGACTCAAATGCTCATTATTAGCTATCCTATAAAAAGTATAAAAGTAAAAAAAAAAAACAGGAAAATAAAAGCTCCAGAATTTAAGGCACATTCTCTAATTGTAAGGCAAGAATATGCTGTACTGTACAAGTCTTCCATTAATGAGACAATATTCTATGTCTCACACATGTAACATTGAAACTGAAAGACTACCTGTGTTCTAGGATCTAGAAAATGGAAGTCAGAGCAAAATTTGCCATGTGTTTCCCCATAACACTTTGCATAAATAGCCTGTGAAATGTCTAGCTCACCTGTTTAGTTCATGTACCATTGAAGTTTCTCTGTGGCCTCGCATTACCATTTGTTGTTCTTTCAATTGTTTGGCAACCTGCATTGAATCAAGGAAAGGAGCAAGTAAGTTTAGCATCATTTGCCAAGGCCACAGAACTTAATACTACGGGAAAACAGAAGCAAGACGATTCAGTTAATGGTGGTGGGTTTGGAGTTTTTTTGTATTGTTTTCTTTTTTGGGTTTTGTTTTTTTATATTATTAATCTCAGTTTAAAATATCCAGTATTTTAACGTCAGATAGATTGCAGTCACAGGCACTTTTCCACACTGTCAATTACATGAAGCTTTTAGGACAATTCTAGTCCTACTGAGAAAAGGAAAATCTGGAAATCGGTAGGCTCTCATACACATAATTCTATTCCTGTTTTGCCACCTACTCTTCTCCTGGTTAGGGCTTAGAAGATGTTAGCGAAACCACCCTATGAAGTGTCCGCTCCATTTCAGTTTCCCACATTCAGCTGAGCTAACAATTTATTTGTGGGGCTATATTAGCAACTATATGACTCAGAAATAATCCCTTCTTGGAACATTATTCTTAAACTGGATTTCTGCAACTGTACAGGGTTACAATAGAGCCCTGCAAACATTTTACTAACAACTGAGGGGAACTGAAACTCCAGCAGGGGAACTTCTGAAGGTGCTTGTCACTGAATTTAACATACTGAGAAAACACACTTTCAGATAATTAAGCTACCAGTTTTTCCACTACATAGTGAACATTTAAATAATGATTTAGCAATTCCTATTTCTGACCTTGCTTACATGAACTTAATGTTATTCGCTATCAGGAAAGTATATTACAAGTGTTAAAAGCTGTATGTCGGTTTATACTGAAATACAAATCTGGCTATACATGGCTGTGAGTGCCTCCCTGCATGCCTGACAACAAGCAGCTAGATGCAAGTCCAAAACAAGAGTGTGCTCATGCTGTTACAGTAACTGTGCAACTATTACATATTTGTTAAAGAACGGATTAAACCATTCCATATGGCTGCCGAACTTGATTTCCTACCCAAAACCACACAATACAAACATACCACAATGACAACTATTTTCCATCTTGTTTTCCAATTCCAATTTCAGAATGATACAGTTGCTGAATATCAAATATCCTGTAGCAAATGGAAATTCTGAAAGGCTAGGCTCAAGTACATTAATGCACTGCACTATATTCTGTTATCAGCACTCTCAAGTTAAAAGTAGCAACCCCTAGTTAATCTTCCCCAAAAAGAAGTTTAGAACTCTCTATACCAGGCATAGGTATTCATCCTTTACCTGCAAGTTCTTAAGTGGCAATTGCCCTGCACACGGTGCATCTGTCATTTGGCACTGAAAGAATTTCTACCTTTCCTATTACCTTGCCTGCCCTCACACTGATCAGATGTTACATAGCAATGTTCAAAGTTTTCTAATGCCAATGAAAGCAATTATTTCAGTTTTGTTGTTGATGTTTTTGAAAAAGAAGAAAACAGGGGAAAAAGTTACCCCCATTCTGTCCTCATCCTCCTCACTTACAAAAAAGTCAGTCACTGCTTATACAAATGATAAATATTACCAAATAAATAGCTATTTCAGAAGAAAGTCAGTCTTATTCTGACAACAGCCCATCTGTTTTCATCGTGTGACCTTACATAATTTATCATTTTTAACTTACATCTTTGGCAGAGGAGCCAGAGACTTCAATCCATGTCTTAGAGAAGAAAGCACAGGAGCCCAACATAAATACAATATAAACAACTGCATGTACAGGGTCTTCTAACACTGAAGAAAAGGACTCTGGAGGTGACAGATAATAACAAAGTCCACCAACTGGATAAGCACGAGCAGGGCCTCCAGATGACGTGTCCTAGAAGAAGGAAGCAAGCAGTCACCAACTTTCTCACTATTTCTTAGCCATTAAGCTAAGCCTGTGTTTATATTGCCTTCAGGCCACTGTGCATCATTACCACTACAGCATCACACAAAGATTCAACTTTACTATCACAAGCCATTTCTAAATTGGAAATGGAACAGAATAAGGAACAGCAAAAATACCTAGGGCAGCAAAGAACAGCCCAAGGTAAAAGGTAAATGGAGACATTTAGCATCAACACTCCTCACAGCAGGTCTCATACTCTACCATTAATTTAAACAAAATACTAATTTAGGAGTTTCAGTGTACATGACTGCCTGCAGAATTATGCCTTAATATTAGAGAGACCATCTCTTCAACCATGCATTTTAATGGTGCTCTTAAAGTTGTATGCAAGATTAGAAGGAATACTCACAGACCAAGTGCCCAGCAGGCTAACCAGTAAGTTGCCACTGAACCGAGCAGAAAGCATCTGGGAGATGACATACAAGTTTGACACCAGGGCAGACTGAAGAATAATGGGAATGTTGGAAGTATAGAACAGCTTGATAGGGTAGGTGTTGTACTGGCCACGGTAGCGAGCAGATTTGATAGGAAGATCCACTCTGAAGCCCTGAAAAGTTTTCAAAAGAAAGACCCCAATTACATTTGGACAGAAGCCTGTACCACAGGTCATAAATTGCAAGTACAAGGCCTTAACAGCAACAGAAAAACACCCTGCGATCATTTTGTGCAAGTACATGTACTCTGCCCAGAGGGCTATCCATGCAAACATTTCTGCAAAGGGCCTGGAAGCCTGCAGGGTTGCCTACACTCACACATGTAAGAAGGTATGAAAGACATTGACATCAGTCAAGAAGACTGAACATAGCATCCAGGAGAATAAACATTAAAACTTTCCATATTCTTCAGCAGTTTGCTGCCACAAACAGTAAGAGACACACAAGCTTAAAGACCTCAAAGTATTTTCCAGCAAAAAGCAACAGCATTTGGGTTAGGCAATATTACATGTACATATTCATCTGGGTTTTCTTCAGAGGCTAAAGTAGGTCTCAAGCCTTTTGTGTGGTTACAGTAAGCGTGGAAACTGACTAAGAGAAGCTAGTGTTAAATGAACATCCAGATGTTGCAGGTACAAAAGCGAGTCTTCTGAAGGCACTAGAAAGTGACAATATAGTTTCCTGTAGAAAGGATATTACAGATCTACTTCCATACAAACAGTTTTACAATACTCTTTATTCCAACTGACCTGGAAATAAATTACAATAGCAAAGACAAAGACGGTGGCAATCAGATTCATAAGGTTGGGGAGATTCTGACGGTAAAAGGCCTCACGAAGAGCTCTGACTTTGTCTGTACGAGTAGCCAGAAGATGGAACAGAGCAATGATGGCTCCCTCAAATTCCATGCCTTGGAAAGGAAAGGAAAAACCAAGTTAGGTGGGCTGTGATTATCTCCAAACTTCAGTGCTTTGTCTCATTAGGCATACTTCTGAACTACAGGTTTCAGAATGGGATTTCTCCAAGTCTTTTTCATCTTCAGCATGCTCTCAGACTTCTACTACTGTCACCCTATCAGCTATGTTATTTTCAAGATTTTTTTTAAAATCCCCCTGTAGTAGCGTAGAAACAAAATCACAACCCAACAACTGAACGGGATAACTTTATGGGCCTCTAGAAACACTGATGTTCAGTAAGTTCTTTCCCAATTTAATAAAATTAAATTTAATGAGGGAGGCAGCATGCTTTCTGCTATCATCCATGGTGAGACACTAGTTATTGTTTGTATTACAGCAAATGTGATAACCTCACTTATGTTTTCTACTATACAGCACCAACCAAAACCACCTCCTGTCAGGTTGGAGAATAAGGTCTTTAGGGCAAAGAGTAAGACATGCAAGGAGCAGAAAGAAACAGATGATATTTGTCAGTAAGTTGGGGAGCAGCCACAATACAAGAGCAGTCGACCACTATCGGGAGGCAATGTAAGAAATTCGAGTTCACAAAATATCTTACGAGATACTACAAAATTAAAAAGAAATGCCTTTGTATTTGCACTTTGCAGAGGAGCACTTGCTGTATGAACAAGATTCACCACATGGCAACTACATAGCTAACATGCTAGTAACAGAATTTGCTACTGAAGTTAACATAGTGCAAAAAAAAAAAGATTTTGCCTTTTTGTACGAAATTAAGTCTTTTCTACAACTGACATTTTTATATTTTAAATGATCATTGTACTATTCTATGTAAGAATGTAAAGACTTGGAATTTTAAAAGAATATGGGGGTGAAGCTACTTGGTTTTTTATGTTTCAATTGCTAAATAACTCAATCCTAATGCAAGTACAGAAAAGGGACTATGCCAGATTACCTCGCCCTGTGTTCACCGTGGTGGGGCTGAATGCCTTCCACACAATAGTCTCACAGATATTGGTAGCAATGAAGAGAGATATGCCAGAACCAAGACCATATCCTTTCTGTAGGAGCTCATCCAACAGCAGAACTATCAATCCAGCAACAAAAAGCTACAGTTAAAAAAGAAATACAGCATTAGTCCCATCCATTTTCAGTGTTTGTTAAAAAAATTAACTTTTACTAAAAGATAAGGGAATACATGAGAAAGCAGGCACATTTTGATCTTTTTTGTTCGCATGTGGGGCAGGCAGTCTGTAAGGCTGATTTTTGATTCTTTCAGAGGGAGAATAAGTAGAGAGGACTAGAAATTACCTGAATCGTGATAAGCAAGCAGATACCAGCCCCCATCTCAGATGGGTCTCCATACATTCCAGTCATTACATAGACAATAGACTGTCCGATGGTAATGATCATTCCAAACACTGTAGAAAACAAAAACAAGTATGTATTTGTTCTGGAGATTTTTGTCAGTGGGCAATTAGAGAAATAGAAATCACTCCTTTGTAGAGAAAGTTCGAAAAGAAAGAATATGTAAGTCACAGGATGTTTAAATTCAAGGGCAAGTTAAGTTTGTTGTCTGAAATCTGGCACTGAAAATTCAAATACACATAGACACTTCAGAAACAAATACACTTAGAAGCAAGCAGTTTTGGCTACTGAATATTGCTTTAGATATTGAAAACTCTGAGGGCGTTAACATATTACCTTAGCAATTTATGATTCTTTCTTCCCAGTAAAAACAGATCAGTAAATAGAGCAGTACAGCACAAAATAGCTAAAGAATACTCAAACTGTTCTAAAAGCCATTTACCAAGTGAGCACAGAGCTCTCTTATTGCTGAAAATGAGCCACGCTTGAAACTGCAAGGTAAAAACAACTACAACAAAGATCTTAATCAGCTTTTTTAGGTTAACACTGACCACCACAGTTCAAAGGTTGGGTCCCCACAGTCTACATACTGCTTAGTTCATCGGATGAGGTTACAGCAGCAGTGTCAATTGCCGATACTTTTCCTTTACAAACCTATCTGAAGCTTAACAGCTAACAAGCCAGAGAGCAGTCAGAAAAAGACTGATGAAACACAGATATCTGTAGCACATTAACACACGCAGCATGACTGACTCCAACATTTATCACGTGGTAAGTTTACACTTCCTATTGTTAGGGTTAGATACTCTAAAACATCAGCCTTTCTTATCAACTGTTACTTACATTTCTGTGCTCCGTTGAAGAGAGCTCTGTCCTTTGGGGTGTCACCAACTTCAATTATCTTGGCACCTGCCAAGAGCTGCATGATGAGCCCAGAAGTGACAATAGGTGAAATACCCAGCTCCATCAACGTACCTGCCAGGCACAGGAAGAACAACGAAAGAAAATAATGGGGTGTACCATACCCAGACACCTTTGGGGTGCGAAGTTTGTTTTTTCCATCCCTTACATCATGATGGTGAAGATATAAAACTCCAAATCTCCATAAATACAAAAAGTTTCAATGATAACAGAAGCTTGTTAAAAGTCTGGTAAGTAACGCAGTACTTCTCAGTACCTTAAAAATTATGTTTGCTGAAAAAGACTTGTGCTGTCAGGAACAGATTTACTCTGCATAAAACAACATAGGAATTTGCTTTCTGCCTTTCACAATCAGTCACTTTATTATTTGTAATTTTAACCAGGAAACCCCAAACATTTTCAGGAGTGTACCAAGCTGCATGCATGCATATACACACATCTCATTGTGATATAAACTGATAGATAGCCCAAATGATATATAATGACAAAGTGAATTCAGGAAACTGTCACCATTCTTAATTCATAGCTGCATTAGAAAGCCTCTACAAGAAACTGAAATTTATACAAACTATCACAAATTTTAATCTTCTGTGGGAGAAAGATATCACCCAGAAAACCACAACACACATATAATATGGTTTGAAACATTAATCAAAAAGCTTGAAATATATACAGAAGACTGCAAGTGCAGTGATGCAGGTAATTAGGAACTGTCTCTTCCCTAGTCCTTTTCCCTCCAAAATGCTCCTTATAATTTTTGCACATATAATAGATTGCACACAGCCAACCGTAAACTTATTTTGTCCACAAAGTTGTGCTTTTCCCAATGCCACATTGGTTTATGATTTTAGGTAACATATAAAATTACTTTTCCTTCTCTACGGCAGTTTTTATCTTCATTAAAATAGCCTGCAATGTATGTAGAAGTCCAACGTTTTGATCCAAGCTAAAAAAATTCCCTCCCAAAAGATCGTACCTCTATTTGATGCCAAAATCACTCTCATCCAGTAGAAAGGATCTGCTGAGTCTGATGACATGATACCAAACAAGGGAATCTGCATTTCCAACCAACAGAGGAAAAAAGCATTAAATTAGAGACTTCATAACATCCTTTAAACATTTCAGCTCTTCCTTAAAAACAAGAGAAAGAAACATACCTGGCAGCATACTAAAAAGATGAAGAGTGTGATAGCTGTCCATAGTACCTTTTCCTTAAACTGAATCTAAAGGGGGAAAAAAAAAAAAACCACAAAACCAACGAAAGATGATAAAGCTGTCAAGATAATAAGATCTAGTCTATCAGACAAACTATCAGAGTAGCTAAAGCACACTTGATCTTCTTGTGAAGGGACAAAGCACAGGACATCCTAAAGACAATAACTCACTCTTCATCCTTTTTATACTATGTAAGGCCGAAGAAAGTGACAAAGCTTTATTGAAACTTTAATCCAAATACAAAAGTTACACCAATGAAAGGTAATTCTACTAGTTGCACAGAAATGAGTCTTAAATTTTCACAAGAAAAAGCTTCTGGTGTGGAAAAAAAAAAATTGAGACGCTTATCTTAGCAAGTAATCTTAGACTAGAACTTGAGAAGCAAAGATTTTTCAAGTTGCTACTTTAAACTACTCTAGTTTACACTCCAATATGTACTTCTTTCAGCTTCTCATGACTAACTGCTATGGCATAACCATATCTGCACCAGCAAATATATTCTTGAACAACCATATCCAGGGTACAGAATGTACTAGACAAGCATTCAACTAAAACCAAATGTGCCTCAAAATGCCATTCTCCAAAAAAAACCCCAAAAAAACAAAAAAAAACACCACTAACAAAAATCCCACAAATGCAAACTAAGCTGTAAACATTTGATAATACACAAAGATAGACCTATGAAGAGAATTTTATTAACTTACCTTCCGTTCTGGTTTTTGGATTTCAGGCAAGATAACACAGAATGGCTTGATTACTTCAAGAAATTTTACTGTAAGGAAATTAGTTAAAAGACGAAGTGAACACACAGATACAAAGAACACTGGGAAAAGCTCAAGTAAAACTGAATTTGTACATGTAGTTTACAAGTTAAAAGTTCCAGTTAAGGACAAAGGGGTTTTTTTGTGGGTTTTTTTGTTTTTTGGTTTTTTTGTTTTTTTTTTTTTTTTAAATCAAATTCTTATCTAAGTACATCTTACTAACTGAACCTCTGTGTAAGTACAATATGGACTGGAAATAGGAGAAAAAAAAATCAAGAGTTTTCTCCTTTTACCAAGTAGGCTGACATCACAAAAAAACCCTTGTCATTGTTTTGCATGAGTTTATCAATACAGTTGAACTTTTATTTCATAATAGATTCTCCACTAGCCTGATATTTGAGAAATACAATACCCAAGATAGTTTTAACTCAGGGGTTACTTTTGGGCCGTACAGCTTAAGAATTCCCACATAAGCAACAATTCAGGTTACTTTACAGAACACCTCATGCAATGATCACCTTTTAGTCAAAAGGCCATATCCTTATATCAGAAAAATCAAAGCTGTCTCAGTCTTAAAAAGCATACAAAAGAAGAGGGTATCTGCAAAGTCACAAGTTCTCCTATGAGCAGAGATCTGATTTTCAACAGAGATAATGCTAAACTTAAGACAAATCTAAGCCTGCACATGTATTTTGAACTGATTTGAGTTAAGAAGTACAACAACGCATTAGAATTGAAACTACTGGGGGCTTTCCACTTCTTTGGGGAAAGCAGCAACTTCAGTGTCAATTTTGTAACACTTCAAGAATCAGCCCATAAAAATTGTTTACTTAACTTCAAACTATAAATTGCCTGAAAAGTTACAATCGTGATTCTCTCCTGCGTCTACAATAAGGTGCTTTCCAAGCAGCTCTTCCTCGAGGTAGCAGACTCTACTCACTTGGATTAATTCTGGACTGCAGATCGCTGTCTATGGCTTACTCTGACAGCGTAATTGATTTTTTTGGCTTAAAGCGTTATGGCCAATAACCTCCCCCTGCTTCGCACCGCACCGGGCACACCCCAGCCTGGCACGGCTGGGCTGGCGAGTGCCGGCCCGGCGGAGCGGGCCGGGCACCACAGAGCAAGGTCTGCCATAACCAGGAAACGGGACCTTTAACCGCGGGGCGGGGGGGGAGGGAAGAAAAAACCCAGAGGGAGCCCCCGAAGGAGAGGAAGGGAAACCGGCCGCGGAGGGTGCGCCGCCGGCGGCGGGCAGCGCCGAGGGCCGCGGGCC
>WEKW01026396.1:36636-107182 GCA_013389905.1 Sula dactylatra
CCACCAGCTGCCGCACTCCGCCGCCGCGACGGCAAAGCGCCTACAACTCCCGCCATGCACCGCTACCAACCTCCTCCAAGGAGGGCGGAGGGCCCCTGATGCTTATTGGCTTCCCGCGGGCTATGCACCCAATCAGATGAGGAGTGACGCGCGGCTTGCTGGGAGTTGTAGTCTTGGTCCCCCCGGCCGCCATCTTACCGCGGTGTAGGACCCTACACCTCCTCCACCCGGGAAGGGCCGTGGCGAGGCGTTGAGGGCAGACGTTGTTTTGAGGAACGCATGTTTTAGCTACCAGAATCCGTAACGCTGGTTTAAGAGATTTCAGCAGTTAAATACATAAGTAAACATTTAAAATATATTTTCTGCTTTTGTGTTTTTATGATGGAATGTTTTAGGCCTTTCTCTGCACTAAGAAGCTCCCTGCACACCCCCCACACCCCCCCCCAAATGGCAGCCAGTGGAGTCACACAGTCACTGCGTGCCTGAGGCTGGGTTTAACACATTTGGGACGAGCTGGGCTTGTAATAAAATATGAAACATCAGTGAAAATGTGAAACGTTGCACCGTGTGTCAAAGGAGTCATGGTACGTCAACATGTCACTGTATCACCCAGGAGCACTAACAAGTGAAATGTGCTTACATTGGCATGTTGCTGAAGGTGTTTCTTTCTGAGAGTCACGTAATGTCCTGTGTGCTTTCCAGGCCTTTATAGAGGGAGTTATCACCGGTCTGAAAACGAGAGGTATACAGAAGTTAGAGGAAAGAGAAAAGCAAATGGAAGTGTTAATACAAAGCAACTAGAGTCAGTGTGTAGGCTCTAGGCTCTATGAAACCCATAACAACTTCCACAAATCTCCCTGTTATTTTCTAGGTACTTACGTATGCTTTGTTAAGACTATCTGATCCCTACTTTTCTGAGATTAAAAGACTGGTCCTTTCCCATTTCCTGTTCTTTTCTTCTCTCTCTCTCTCTCTCTTTTTTTTTTTAAATGGTGGACAGTATATTTGCCCTTCTCCAGGCTTCTGAAACCATGCATCTCCTCTAGGAGTTGTTGAAGACATCTACCAATGGGTCTGAGAATGTTTTAGTCAGTTTTTGTCCAAAGCAGCTTATTTCAAAACATCCAGTTTATCAAAACTGGTTTTAATGCACCCATTTCTAAACAGAGATAAAGCAACTGCTTTCCAACTGACATGCTGTCTTGCAGAGCTGATTTGGTAAGATTGTTTTGACTTACTAATGCCTGGTTTACCAGAGCCAATAGGTGGAAAAGAAGGAATAACTACCAGTGATTTTGTGGAAGTCTGGGCAGGGAAGTGACAGCAGTGATCCAGGGGATCGATGGTAGAAGCGTGCAATGAAATGCCAGAATTTGCCAAATTTATTAAAGCAAGGCAAACTATTGTGAGTGGTGCTGATAACATCACTATGACAGATCGCTGCTATGTTAGAATGGGTAACATGGCTTTATCCTTATGTAAATGGCTCATCTGCTTTTAGCCCTTTAGAGGTCAGGTGTCTGGGTAGGTGTCTAGACTCTCTGTGGTCAGTGGAGATACAAGTGGACACCTCTGGAGAAATACTCACTCTACCTGCTTACACATCTGTTTTCAGATTAGATGAATCATCCTCCAGAGGGATCTATCTATATTGATTATAGAGGGAACTAGAGGTGACCGCTTCAGACTAGATACCTATATTTTAGACATCTGATGTCAGAAGAAATGAATTCCACCTATGAAGACTAAAGGTGTCTTCTCAAAGGTGTTATCTCTGAATCAAGCTTGGGCATTTTTGCAAGAGTCTGAGGGGAAGCTTGTCAATCTACTGTTCCTATTGTAATTGCTCTTTTGACAAATAGATAATGTCAATCTTCTAGGGTCTCAGTCTATTTCCCCTCCACAGTGATAAGTCTATCCTTAAAAATTGGCTTTGTGGGATAGTCACACATGCTTTTTGTGCTAGTAGCCTTTATCTGTGCCATAAGAATATGTAAAAATATTTAATAGACTCTAATTCTTTGCATGGCCCATGTGTCAGACTTCTTGGGTGCCTGGTGTTTTTTAAAATAATTTTAGACAATAAGATATTTTTGGTTTCCTACTGTAAAGAAATGAACCTTATAATTACATAGAATTGTCTACTTAGACATGGAAGCTGAAGACTCACTAGTTTTTGCTTACATCTCTATTTTTTCCATTCTGGGTCTGAACAACTTTACATTTAGGGCAAAGAGGGTAAAGTCCTACAGCTGAAATTTGCCACTGAAGTTCAATTCTAGGTAGAAAAAATGGTTGATGAAAGCTAGCTTTCTTAGGACCTTACATCAAAAAAACCCCTGTTTTGCCAACTGAAGTAAAAAAATAGAGAGAGAGGAGCCAAGTTCAGCTCCTTTGTATAATCAGCTCTCACTCTGCAGAACAGAAGAGCAAAAGAAACTGAAGATACAGTTATTGGGGAATTACTACAATAAAGCCATGTGGGACATTGGGTCAAATTTTGGCCTGATGTGACTCCCTGACTTTGACAGTTTATCTTGGGGAACTATTCCGGCAGCCAATTGCAGACTGAGTGACAGAAAAGGAATTTGATACATTAGGGCTGATTTTTACAGTGTGTTTGGGAAGCACCTACTACTGTAAGAGGACTCAGTTTAGAGTGGTGCCAGCTGGTATAACTGGAACGAGGAGGAGGAGGAGGAGTAGGATAGCATGTAATTAATAAACTGCTCTTTAGAGAACAGCAACATCTGAGAGGCAGACGTAGATTTTAAACAGCTTGTTCTTTTCATGTTTTGCTATTCTTTGAATCCAATCAGTCCCTCTTATATAACCAAGCTAATCCTGCTTTGGAAATTGTGTAATTTAGGACCATTAAAAACATTAATATTCACTTACTGGCTCTGAAGTTTGTTAGCCAATGTGTTCCACTGTTCCACACAATGCAAATCTTCAGTATTTACTGCAGAATTATATCTCTCAATATACCTTTATTGCATTAGTACAAAGCTGACATTTAATTACTGCTTTTGAAGTCAGGCTTCATTCCATGGCGACTGACTACAGACACTGGAGCCAATCTGCTGAATTGCACCCTAATGCAAACAACAGATATAGTCTTCTGTATGATTGCTTCAATAGCCAGAGGTAAAAAGCAGAAAATAGGGGCAGAGAGTAGAAATAGGGATAGAAGCATAGATGAATTTTTCACTGCCTCCAGATGGTTCCTTTTAGTTCTAGTGACACTGATCGCAGAAGCCGGCTATCGTCTCTGTTTGAGGAGATCACATTTTCCACGTCTGTGACATGCTCACACTCTTTTCCCACACCAGTACATTTTATCTGTGTGTCAAAGCTTGCATGTTGCACTGAATGAAGGCCTGTTTTTACCCAGGAGGCTCAAGGAGACAGTCTAGCTGTTGTTACACCAGGTCTCGTAGCATCTGTGGGATGGGATCGCTAGAGGGCATTACAAATCTGTTTGTTTGTACACCTGTGTATAAGTATACGGACGCACCCGAACGTTCAGCTTACAAAATAGGGCTGGTTAATATTTGTGGCATTAGTCTGCAAGAGGGGTCCTGTGCTAGCAATAGCCCTTTGTGCACCAGGTCTGCTTAACAGCAGTATTTGTATGCAATCTGTGATTTTTGATGTACAAACTCTGTCAGTAGTAGTCTGTCCAACCACAAGGTGGAAGAGCTGCTTTGCTTACGATGCCATCTCAGCTTGCATAAAACGTACACAGCTGTGTAGGCAAGGTTTATTACTATCATTATTTAATCGTGAAAGTGCATCAATGTCCAAGAGTCCCATTCAGGACCAGAAGTCCTTGTGCTAAGTGTAATATAGATACAGTCCACAGTCCTGCAAGGAGCTTCTTGCAGATAGATCCCGGTGCCCCATAGTATAGCCATACTGTTAGAGAGCCCTTCACTTCAGCGAGGCTCCCCGGAGAGATTGGCGCGTGGGGAGCTCCCTGCAATCGTGCTCAGGTGTAGCTGCTGTATCTCCAGTGCTCTGACAGAGCATTCCAGGGACCAACCACAACCATGACATGCTCTACCTCCCCTTTGCCTGCCACCCCCATGCTGTCTCTCAGGCTGTTTGACAGTTGCTTGTCAGATGTCCTTGCTGATTTATCCATCCAGGTAGATGGGCTCTAGAGGCAGTAGTATGCATGAAACAATTCAGGTCACAAGTGGAAGCTCATGGTCTGAATGGCAGGTGAGCATGCACATAAGGATGACCTTCAGGGAACCCTGAGTAGACATTTCTAAAACGAATTGTTTATTATGCTGCCAACCTAAAAGATTCTTAACTGCTAGCTCCTTTAAGGCCAACAGCCAAACTCCATTGATTTCAACAGAGCTAGAGTTTCCCTTGTGGTCTGTACTGAGGAGATAATCTCCCAGCTTGCCTGAGAAGCCAGAAGCAGCATGCCAAAAGGCAGATAGGAATCTTCTGTAGTGGGGAGATGCTGAGAGCTTCATTTCTAGTTGAAGAATCATGGAATAACATTTTCTTACATAGATTTGAACTTTATTACAGGGTAATGGGACATGCCGTGTGAAAAGGTCTTTCTGTCTAATTGAAACAAAGAAACGAGTGAATTAATTTTTTCTAGCCAATCAAACCCTCTGATTCCTTAATAGAAGGGGCTTTAAAAAATGGGAATTCCTTCTAGCCTAGCTGATTGCCAGATGAAGAAATGCATTCTAAAAGATGAAACCTGCAATTTCTATAAGGCGTGAAATTCATCTTTCCTAAGTCCAGATGGGTAAGAAATGCAAAATTTTATCCTATCCTGAAGATCATAGGGTGTTTCATAACTCTGGGTCTTTGCAAAAAATTTCCAATTTAGATATCTAAAATGAGATACCCAAAACACTGATTAAATAGAATTGCCCTAGATACATCAAAAGAAGTAAGCTTAGCTTCCCCACCAGGCATAAGTCCAATATTGCGATGTACAAAAGAATTTCCAACATCATTATCAGGACATGAGAGGTTAACTGAATGTCTTTGTACTGCTTTGCATGAAATGTTTCGAATCCTGAACTCCTGTTATGACTCACACCCCTATTTCTCCAATTTGTTCACCCAGGCGCTCCTAGAACATCACTTTATTCCATGCATTTATGGCATTACTTAATAAGGTATCTCAAATACTTTATAATACTGTAACTTTAACTAGCCATGCTCTTAGCTGGCACTGTTACAGCAGTGCTTTCTCAATAACTAGGATCCTGATTTCTGGCTCTGATAAGACAGACCTTCTATATAACACGTACTTGCGTAACACAAAGAGCCAGTGGCTAACCCTGATCTTGTCAAATAACAGCATCAAAACTTCAATAGGACCAGCATTTCATCCCATATTTTCAAGTGAAGCCTCAATATTTCAAGCAGAAACAAAATGTAACATGTAGTTTTGCAATGGTAGCAGTGCTATTGATTCAGAAAAATCCCTGTAATAAAGCTACCTTCTGTTTGCTAAAATGTGCCATGAGGGGGACAAATTATGACAAATTATGGTAAAATTATGCAGATTAGCAAACAAGGTCAGGCAGATACTTGCCACTGTCAGTACATGCAATATGGGCAGTTGAAACATACACAAGAAGAATGAAGAGGTTTTACATCCTTCCCCAAGGGATCAGTGTTGGCTACTGCTGGCCACAGAACTCCTGACTAGATTGATAATGGCTGGTTCTCAACTGACAGCCTACAAATTATACCAGTTCATGGTGAACCAACAGGTGGATATTTCAGCAAGACAGAAAGGCCCACAGCTAACACAAGGTTCAAGTCTCTTTTTAACATCTAAATGCTTACCACATGTTCTCTTCCTGCCTTTTTTAAGATTTTTGAAGTTTCCAACATATTTTTTTATGTAAAAAATCCCTTACAGAATGGTTATTTTTCATGCCGTACTTGTTTTACTGTAGCTTATCTAACTGGACTCTGTAAAAAAATATAATAGAGCTAACCCAAACATGTTCATATTTGTAGGGATTAAGAATTAGCTTTTGCTTATATGATCTGTTTTTTAATCATCAAACTATTGACCTAGCACCATTGTTCAGAGAAAAAAAACCCCAAGCAACGGTGTTTGGAACATTAAGGAAAAAAGTGCTTGTCTTGGAAATATTGATGCCAATTTCCCCTAAGTGCCTATAGTCTAGTAACCAGATACATATAGTTCTGATAATGGACTCATTTACATAAAAATCACTGCCAGCTTGATTGTAACAGTCACTATGTGGAAGTTGGCCAGGACGAGAAAACATTGCTATTAACCTTCTGAGAGAGCCTTTACACCTTTGTGGAGACAGCTTTTGGTACAGAGCATTAATTTCATATAGAATTTTATGAGGCATTAGCAAAAATATCTTCCATGCTAAAAAGACATTGGACCTACACTTGGGAATGAAAAAGTACTAATAAGAGGAGACTGTCTGTTTTTCAAGTCTTCAAATCTTAAATGATGATGGATCCCTTTACTTCAGCCGGAATGTTCTGACAGTAGTCAAAAAAATAAGAACATGGACATTGGACTTTTGCATCTGCACAGGCTGTTGTTTTTCTAATCAGTGTTTGGATATTGAATTTGAATAACCTCATGCACACAATGCCGTAGATTTACACTCTTCATTTGTACATGAACATGTACTGTTGTCGTACGCACAAAGTGGGGGTGAGCTTTGCTTGTAATTGCATGACTTTTTCATGCAAATGAAACATGTAATACATTAATATTTTTGCATGCAGTAATTATCATATGCATACTTGAAAAGAAAATGCTGTACATGTAAAATTATGCTTTTGATCCTGGAATAGAACTGAATTCTGAATGGATATTTGCAGCTTGCTGAATAATTCTTCAGGTCTTTCACTTTTGATCTCTTGACAACATCAGCCTTTAAATCCAAACTGTTTGTAAATTACCTTTTGAGCTATTGTCTTTTCCTTTTTTTGAATTCTGAGAAGCAGCAGAAAATCATCAAGTAAATTCTCTTCCTGGCTTTAAAACCAAAGCTGAAACCTGAACTGTTCTGTTTGGTACACAGTGAATGAGCTTTGATTTGATTTTTATTGTATTTCATTCAAACTTTATTATAAAACATCTCCCAGGGACACTTGCATGAGAAACACTTTGCAAGTAAAAACAGCGTTGTATTTCCAGTCTCTCATTTTTAAAGGTTATTATAACATTTTTATCATGCTTGCTTATCTCCATAATATACCACTGTACGGCAGACAACTGCAGATGTTAGGTAATAGAGCTAGATGTCTCTGTAGGTTTTTCTAATGGATTTTCTTTTCCTGTACTACAAAAGGGTCTCACTGTGTCATTAACCCAGTGACCAGCACTTCTGCAGTCTGACTGTGGGCAGTCCCCAGGCAGCTATATTTCCACTGTTCTTTGAAGTTTTGTCTCAACTGTTATGGACATGAAATTTGGTGTAGATTTTTTAAGAAATGCTTCTCAAAAACCTACTATAATTTAAATAGAGCAGATGATCTTTGAGGATGGTTCAACAACGGGGTTTATTTATAATTTCTATACTGTTATTCCCAGTAGTTGGTTCCTTCCCTAGAACTGATACATCCATATTTTTCAGTGGAACAACAGTGACTTTCAGCAGCTGTATAATTTCAGGTTTGCATTCAGGTTGGGCATACAAAATGTTTTCTTGATAACTTTCTTTCCTTCTAAAAATTGCAGTTTAGATCCAAACTAGATATAAATTACTCACAACATATAGCTTCTTTTTAATCGACTTTTGATTATTAGTTATCTCTCGATCTCAGAGAAGGCTTTTGCAAATGCTAACAGGATGACAGGCTTGGTTTGATCCTGCTCCTATTACAGTCATTGGCCAAAAATCCCGCTGGGTCACATCCTCTGTGTGGACCACATCCCTATGGATCTCCTAATGTACTTTATAAAACGTATCCAGTAACTCCAATAATGAGAAATATGCACAGACAGTTCCAAAAAAAGCTACAGCTTCACTTTGAATTTTTGCTTATAAAGATTTACTTTCCTTATAAAAGTAACCCATATAAGTCTTTATCAGTATTTACTTAACTCAGCTAGGAAAATAAAACAGTAACTACAAGCTGATATGTGCAACATCATAGCAGTACAAGCACATTAAAGTCCTCCTTAAATGCAAGTGAGCAGGACCCTGGCCAACTGGAAGGAGCAAGAGAATAGTTAACACCCCTGAGTTTTATAGACATGCCAAGTGGCTTAGCAGTCTTTACTGAACATTTCTGTTACAGCAGCTTGCCTGAAATAAGAAACAAAGAAATCAGATTAAAGATTGAGCTGCTTAGGACAGCAGCGTTAGTACAGCAAATTTCCTGGGAAGATAACTGTTATTTTATGCATCAGATGACTGCTCTATGCTGCAGCGCTGGGCAGGGGTGGATTCTTAATCCATTTTGAAAAGTACTTAAAGAAAACCTTTACGAAGGTTTTATCAGCTATGAATACTGGAAAGAGGGTGAACTTCCTATCCCATGGTTTTGTTCACGTGCTATTTGGCATCTTTGTAGAAGAGCATGAGAAGCCATCAAGCAGTAAGCTATTAATGCATGAGTCATGACAAGACTTTGCAGCAATTATCAATCTTTGTATAGTCTTTGACTATTTGTCCCTTTAGAGCACACCAAAGAGCAGGCTTTACAGTGGGCTAGCTTCAGAGCTGAGGTGAATGCTGGTGCATTAAGGCACAGTTTGATGAGTGAATTTTCAAGTGGCAGTGCTGGCACAAGCAGCTGCCATAGCACACACCCATTAACGGGCACTTGTTCCCGTCTCTTTGCCTCTCTTTGTGCTGTGCCAGTATAGGCAATTTTGCAGCTTCATGGCAACATGGACTACGACATGATCTGGCTGCAAAAGACTTTTTCAAGTTCTGCAGCTGAACTACATATTTAGTCTTTTTCATACTCGTTTAGGAGTTCTGACTGCAATGTGAGTGAACACCTTAGCTTTAGCTGAGACTGCTAATTAATGAGAGCAGCGACCACGTAACAACTTGGGCTTCAGCATGGGCTGTCCAAGCCAGCTAGAGATGACACTGAATTGCTAGGGCAGCTGACACCTGGACTATTGAATCTTCAATGCTAATCATTAGATCTCGCTTGGGCACATCTATTCAGCTTAAAATCACGTCTCACAACTGCAGTATGGCTATAGGTTTGCTATCAACATACACCTAAGTGCAGGTGTGTCCCAGCTGACAGAAGAGAGGAGTTGGAATCTATCAGACACCTTTAAAGGCCACTTTTCTTCTTTCTTTTTTATCTTCTTACCTTTCCCTGTGCACTTTGTGTTGTTGTAGACTGTTTAAGTAATGAAGCGGGCAACACAACTTTAAAAGGCATCATTACTTTAGGATGCTGCAAGAAATAAGCATGTTAAGAACCCTTTAACCTTAGTATCTTCTGAATATAAGCTAGAATTTAAGACTTCACTGTAATCTGGAAAGACCTGTCCTATGAATAGCACATAGCTTAGTATAATTCTGTGGGACAAGATCCAAGTAGAGTCCTTTGCTCTAACCCTTCTTAAAGGCAAAAAGGAAGACAGCGCCCATGCCACTGTCACAGAGTACAGCATTCACCATTGCAATTTTAATCTTGGCTATTTAAGAGGACTGTGGATTTAGGCATGTCATTATTTCTGTATGCATTAGAGTAATCACAGCCATCTCTGCATATAATACTTAGCAAGACCAGTCCTTCCATTGGTTTGCCTTCTAGGAAATGCAAAGGGTATCTGGGTTTTTTTTGGGAAAAAAGGTTAGGTAGGTGCTGCCCTATTCTGGGTGACTCTCATTGTAGTCAGGAATAGAATTCAAACACTTTACCTCAGAGAGAGCTTATAGAGATAGCAGTCTGAGCATCTAGCCTGTCATTCTGGGGGCATGTAGAAAAATATATACAAATGATAGACACTGAAATGTCTGATATGACATTTGGGACCTAGATTAAATATGGGCTTTCTTCCTGTAGGATTTGAACTGACCTTAAATAAAGAACTGCTCCCTTTTTTTAATGAGGTATTGCAGCAGTGAATTTTCTGAGAGTAGGGACAGAATGAAGAATAAATGAAACAGACACATCCAAAATGGTTTTAAAGATGAGGCTGGTTTGGGAGTTCTTCCCCTTCCCTTCACCACTGCCTCAGTTTGACTTCCCTTAAATCCTTGTGGTATCTCTCCCTCTTCTGGGTGTAAACAAAACTAGTGCAAAATTCCCTTGACTGGCATCTTTAACACTGCTAACAGGAATCATGTGGAGACTGGAAGGTGAATATTACAGGTTATTTAGACCTTGACCTTTCTGTTCAAGGTCCCAGCAGGAAGGCCAGCCATGCTAGTGGGTTTTTGTTGTTGTTTGTGTGTTTGGGGGGGGGTAGCAGTTTGATTCTCTGTCCACTAGGTATGGGACTGCCGTATGCTTAGCAGTGGTCAGGAGCCAGCCATCTACACAGAGTAACTTTCAGCAGCTCTTGACCTGCACTATATCTGACCTTAAGGCTGGAAAGAAAGGTCTAGCTCTCCGTTACCAGTCTCTCACATCTCATCTTTCACTTCATTGCCTTTTCATCCTCACCAGAAGGGTGAAATCCTAACACTGTGAGCCTCCCCGTGAGTGGAGAGAGATTTTTAGGTCTGACCATCTTCTCACATCTTTGTTTCATCACTGACTTAAAAAAGAGTTATATGTGACTTACACTAGCGTGTGTGAGAGAAGGATCTGTCCTATTTTTTATTTTTATTGTGTAACTCTGTGAACTGATTTTTTAAAGGTTGCCACTAGCTGTTGCACGCAGGCTTTCAATCTAACGTATTAAAAGGAAACAAAGCAATTAGGCAGCTTTCTGATCAGTGCTGTCCTGCAAAATAACTGCATTTAATTCTTTTGTTGGTTTGTTGGGGCTTTTTAACTGCAGGGAAGTGCCAGTATATCTCTTAGTAACTGTCTGGTAACAAACATTCTCTACCCTGCAAAACTTGCCTAACCCAAAAGATTTTTGGAATCTCAGGCCTTATGTATTATAAATTACCTGTCAGTAAGTATTATAAATTAGTTGTCAGTTCAACTAAGATTATTTAGTCATGCACACTGGTGGGGAAGGCAACACAATCCCTAGTATCAATTCAGTAACTCAGCAAGTAGATGCCACATTGTTTACACTTTAGCAATATCCTAAACAATAATATCTCTCTTATGCATATTCTGTAGGTGATTTGTTGGATGCAACAGTGCCTTTTAGTGGCTAGTTAAATGCATCACAAATTCGTGATTATGGGAATCCCCAGAGAGTTGAAGCTTTCCTGTCAAAGCTGTGGTAGATCTAAATTCAGGTCTCAGTTACCCAGGAAATCTGCTACAGTTCTGTAAAGTGCCTTCTCTTTTTCGCTTCGTAGCAACTGTGGCTATCTAAGCGGCATAATTTATTAAATCAAATCTGCTTTGAGAAAAATACAGTTCACTCATTCTTCTAATTACCACTGTTGAAATTTAGCCTCAATTAGTGACCTCTCAATTTGCTGACATTAGTTCTGCCTGTGTAGAACTGTGACTAGCTATGAAGGCACATGCAATAAACCTGACATTTCTTTTTCTACGTAACATATTACACAATTAGATATCTCTTGTTGCTTTTCTATGAAGGAGTAAACAAAATACCCTTGTTAGCTGCAAACATCCAGTCTCTCCTTTCCCAGAAAGGCTTGGTTTCTGAATGCCGTGGACAACCATATTACATAAACTCGGGGAGGTGACAGCAATGCAATGATGTTATTATTCTAGCATTGTATAACACTTCTTGATCTCTGGATCTCAACACAATATTACAGACATCTGTGAGCCACCCCCTCTAAAAACACAACAAGGCAGACCCACAAAATGAGTAGAGATGTATTATTATAACTATTTTATATGAATGAACCTAGGCACAAAGACCAGATGCCCAAGAGTAGTAAACAGAGTAACTGAACTGGAAACAAACCCCAGAGGTTCAAATTTCCAATCTGTCCTCTGGTTACAAGACATCTCCCTGTGATTCTCCTCCTCATACTGGAAAGCCTGGAAAAGCCTATTGAATGGGTATCATAGCTTTTCATGTTAGGATTCAGCAGTTGTTTCAGCCACATTTGAAAGGAATGAGTCAGGAATGTGTGTATGTGGGAAGTGGTTTCCTCTCACATTACTGTATGTATGGATGAAATACATTTCCTCTACTATGAAGCTGCTGAATGAGAAAATAAAGTGGTGCAGCTGACTGGCACTCTAGTGGCTGTACTTCGACCCTGATAATGAGAAGCCAGCAGCCTCGGGAGGCCAGTTTGGATAATGCATTTCATAGAAAAGCTGGTGAAGTCACTTATATTCTTATAAAGAATGACTAGAAAAGGACAAAGTGGAGAAAAAATACCAATACTAAAACCTCATAAATTAGAGAGCAGGCTCTTTAGTGAAACCTGGCCTGACTGAAACTGCAGGAGAAAATCTGGCTTTAAGACGTGAGCTACAATGAGATAATGAAGACACCTCCCTCTGTGCTTCAGACACTTTTTGTTGCAAATAGTGTTCAGGAATCAGAGATAATGATAATGGCTTGTGCCTGCAATCATTACAGCTATGGCACGCACAGTATGCAAGGCTTTAATGTCAAACTTAAATGCAGCGAGATAGTGGCAAGACTAAGTAGAATGCAGGTCACCTGCCTTCCAACCCCAGTTGTAGCCAGGGGACTAGTGACATTGCAGAGCACGCAGGTTTTATTTGCAATAAGACTGAACCACAGAATTTGGGTTGGGCCTAGAACCTGCTCAAAGGTGGGTGTCCTCAAATCCGGGGAGCTGGTATGGTCTTCCTTCTGTCCTTCAAAGCTGATCTGTTGCTCGAGCAATAGGCTTCTGAAAAGTCCAGAGCCTGGTGAACACCCCAAGTGGCTGTTCCCATCTTCTGCGGAACTGAAGGGGAAAAGAAGGAGTTTAAGGGCTGGTCATACAAGTGGGCTGAGGCAGAAATGGGGTTAGGGGAAAAGAAACACAACAGACTTGCACAGATCTTTTAAGAGGACTCTAAGGTTCTGAGGGGAGCACTACAGCCAGCAAAAAATTGGAGAAGGAAGGAGACATAGGCAAGGACTAAGAGATTTCCCTGGTTGTTCCTTAGCTCTGCAAGGTATTTAATGTTCTTTTTGACTTGAAGCCTGGAATAGTTCCATATATTTAAAGATCAGCACTTTTTCTGAAGTGATTTAACGAGCTATGCAGAAGACAGAGTTGCCAGGTATGCGTTAAGAAGAAGGGTGTTACTACTGTCAGTAAAGAACTTCTAAAAATAATGTTATACATATGTATATAAACAGATAGGAGTATACATCCTGGAACACTTACATGCATTTTTGTTTGAAGGTAATTTCGTATGGCAAGGCAGGCCAGCCTGTCAGGAGCCACAGCTCTGCGCCACGCTGGTTCTCTCTGCTCTGGCAGCACAAACACGTAGCCCCAGCGTGGCCTTCACTGTGGCTGCAATCACAGGTTATTAGTAAATCATTCCATCAGACACCCAGGCAGGGCAGTAAACACAGAGGAGACATTCACCAAGAAAAGAAGGGAAGTGTACTTCTGCATGCATTCATGTATATTTTAGCCATTTTCCAATATTTCCTTTGCTTTCAACCTCTACATGTCAAATGGTAGTAAATTGCAAATGTACTAGTTCCATCTGAGCACAACTGGGGGTGAAATAGCTTTTCTTTGAAGCTGAAGCTAGAGTCCACTTGAAAAGCTGTAGTGAGCGCCACAGAAATTTGCAAAAGAGTAACAGAAATTCTGACCTGGTGATTCAAAGCATTGCGATTCATGAAACAAATTTTCAGAGGAGCTACATAATCCATTAGGAGAGCAGCCTGTGAAAGAGACCATCACTGTAGCTAAGACAGCAATCACTAGGTAAACAGCTTATTAAAATAATGTCATTGTCTTCCAGGTCAGCAGAAAAACAATATAGATCTTCATTAACATATTTTAACATGAAAAAAAGTATTAGTTTAGCCTTTGTTTTCATTGCTTTTCAGGTGATCGAGGACATCATTACACATTTCAAGAAGAGTATAGGAAAAATATAAGATGAAGATCCAGGGCCAAATCCTTTTACATCTGAAGCCTCCCTAGGAAGAGATGGGGAGGATTTTTCCACCCCACCTTGGTTCCACTGCATGTTGTAACATTCTGGGAGCAGCTCTCATCTCTGTTGCCAGTCTCTCAGTTTTGATGCTCCCTCAGCCTCTTACCTGGAGCATATTTGGGAGTGCTGGTAGAGGAGCTGACAGCTCTGTGTGCACCAAGGCAATTTTCTGTTGGCAAATCAAGGCTTCCCGAGTGGCACAATACAGGTGGAACACAATACAGAAACTTCCCCATAAATTTCAATATTGCACACATACAAAATGTGTGTGTGTGTTTGCCTGGCACGGGCAGGGACTGAGCCACAGGCAATCGCAGTAGTGGTATGTGAGGGTGGGTAATCAGATGCCTGATGGTTTACATATGTGGGCAGTTCCTATCACCAAAAGTATGAAAACAGAGATGAGAGATCTACAGGGATCCTTATGAAATCAGTTATACATGGGCAATTTCAAAATAAAACATTAGCTGGGAATAAAAAAGAAGAGCTTCAATTAGCTTTTTATAGGATTTCATTTTTTGCTTTACTCCCTGTGTGCCACATGACCAGTTACCTCTCCAACATTTTTCTTCCGATTTGGCAACTAGTGATGTACTTCAGCATTGCAAGTGAAACTGAAGTGTATGCCTTTGCTTAATAACCCCCCCATTCTTTAAATAGTCGGTAGCTTGCCAGTGCTGCTTTGTTTGCGTTTTGGAATTACGGATGATGTCAAGACAGCCTTGATTAAACGCTCAGCTAACTACTGCTCAGACAGAAAGGGGCTGAAGTAAACAATTATTTCAGTGAAACTCACAAGCTTGGAGAATACGTATTCTGTAATAATTTCTTTTTGCATCAGAATTTGTAATGGAAGAAATTAAGACTCTTAAGGACTTTCCCAGCAACGTGAGACTACCCATGGACTTATCAGACATGCAGTATTCATATACTCTCAGAAGGATTTTGGCTGAGATCTATACCTCTCAATAAGCATGCTTTCTGCTTCTTCCTTCGTTCCTTCCTCAGTCAAGCTTTCATTTCCAAGTACTGGTTTAGAAATTGTAGTTGCCTCAAGGGCAAACCATGAACTACATGGGGCCCCCACAAAATTTAGAAGTTAGTGCCCCCATTCTAGATGTTTAATCCAGAAGAAAACAATGCCCTGCTTGATATATAGTGCTAGACATTCAGGCTCGGGCAGGAACTGAGAGACACAGACACACAAGAGTCCCTGCTGACAGTCAGACCCTGTGGGCAGCAGGAAACGCAATGCTCGGTGCATGCGAGGGCAGGTCACTTGCCAGTGGCACACGAAGAAAAACCTGTAAACTGCCCACTACAGCTCAAACTAGCTGATTGCAAGGCCAGTATATAAAACATATGCAATTACTCTTCTCATTTATCAAGACAGACCTTCTTGGAGTACATACTTTCCTTCCATCCAGCTCATTAAATATCATTCTAAAAAGCAAAATATATGAAGTGGGAAAGAAACGGCCAGCTCTTGACTGGAATAAAAGTTTAATAGAGGAGTCTCAGCTGTGTTCCACAGATATGTTCAAATATGACTAATGAAAGCCTGCCAAAGTCTCCCTTCTCCCCTTGAAATATTCCAAGGAGACTGTCTTTCAGGGAGTGAAATTCAGTAGATTAACTGAGGCTTTAAACCTCAGGATTTGAATTGTCAGGAATAGACCACAGAGCAGAGACTGAAGACAAAAAAATCCTTTAAAACATTCTTCCTTAAAACAAAAAAGGTGAAAGAGGCAAAATCAGTAGATATAGCTGCAGAATTTGGAGTTTCACAAGGAAACACTTAACTGATGCTCAAGAGCATTGCTTCCAGCTGCCTTGAGAGCTCTGTAGAGATATTAGAACAAGATTACCTTCACTTTGCAGTAACAATGAAAGTTAAAAAAAGAATTTACAATATTGGATGGTAAATTGGAAGAACTTTCTACTGATTTTGTTTAAAAACATATTAAAGCAGAGTTTGCCTCCTTGATACAATACCTACAACTACATTTAGCGACCAGAGTGGTTAAGACTCCAGGAACCGGTCACTGATCTGCACCACTGGAGTTCATGCTTGCCACAACTCTGTTCTAGACAGATGATGACCTACATATGAAAGAAAAAAGAATGACTGGATAATACAGAAATTACACAAACACAAGAGTACATGTTTAGGCTGTGACACTCATTCTGCTCGGGAAACATAAAGGGAGACAAGACATTAGCTGTAAGGCTCACAGATTTACTGCTTTTCTACGTGATTTCCTTAGTTTCACCCCAACTCCCTTATTGTCTCAGAAGTCCTCAGTGTCCTACTACAGTTATCAGGTAAACTTTAGTGACCTTCCTGCTAATTGTTTTTATATGACAGCTTAATATTCCCACTGGATATTTCAGAGAATACTTCGTGAATCAGAAAAGTCAGAACTGGGGAAGGGCTTTTGAGTCATCCTCTCCATCTCTCTCTGCCATAAGCATTGCAGGCAAAAAAACCCCAAACCAGCTGGCATTTTTGCAGCCTAAAACATGATTGAAAAAGAAAATGGAGATGCTCTGAAGTGCAAATCCTGCAGGTAGCTACGGATGAACTACCTGATGGATTCCCTCATTACTTTGCCAGTTTTTTCCTTCCAGTTTTGTTGCTGCTTTTGTACTGATTTCAAGAAGAGTACAGGAAAAATATAAGATGAAGATCCAGGGCCAAACTTGTTGTACTGACAACAATCATTCTTGTACTATATCATAGTTTACTCTTAGTGTTCGCCTCTGGCATTCACTCTGCATTGCAGCATACTATCATTTGCAATTTTGACCCAAGAGCACAACTGAGATTTCCGGTTCTCTTGTCCATGCTGGGCAGGCAGTGACTGACGGATACACTATAAGATAGGCACCAGAGAACTGATGAATAGTTCTTGGTATTTTAAATGGGATAGCAGTACTGGTAACAATTTTCTCTCTAACCTACTGTCTTCAAGCCCTATAAAGGCTTACACTGCCTTAAGAAACACTGTTTGAATTATTCCTCTTCCCTGTGATTATAGCCAATTCTGTTGGCAGAGAATTTACTTTATGCTACTTCATTAAAGCTACTTCTATAAAAACAGCTGCAGTTATATAAACATTTATTGTTTAGCACATCCTTTTCCTGTAGCTGCAGAGCTGATATGCAGATAATACTGATCTCATTTATTACTTTTTAGTTTACATGCCCTTCTCCATCTCTCAAAGGAAGAGGGTTTTCTAACTGAGCTTTAAGGTTCTGGTCACACCAGACCTTGTAACAGGTAGGGTCTATGTGAAAATTTAGGATTCTTCTTGTCTGTGGTACAGACTGCCTACTAACCCTGCTGGAAGACTAATTTGTGACTTACTGCCAAAAGACTAGTTTTCTACTAGCACAGGCTCAGCTCTGTTGGCAAAGACAGGATCGTTTGACTGTCCTGTCTGTGGGTTAGACAATGTTTGCAGTAGTTGCTGTACTTGGCTAATGAACCTTGGCTAATGATTTTTTTTTTTAAACCAAACAAAGGCTCTTCTGTTTTCCCTCTGCTCCTGCATCAGTAAAGTACAACCTGGCCCTTTGGTACAGCTGGACTGGTTTTCATCAGCTGACTTAATATATTTCTTAGCCTCCTTGGTAGCTTAGTAGAACCAGGTGGGATGAACAGCAAAGGAGAGATTTCCCTTGCTAGATCTTTCCTTCACATGTCATGCTGTGCTGTGAAATGAGCCCTGGGCTGCCACTGTGCCTGTGAGGCAAAGGGTCCCAGAAGCCCAGGCTGCACCCAACACTGGAGCTTTCATAGCCAGATGGGAGACCAAGAGCCACACACAAAGCCTGGTCAACCTCGGCTTTCAATCACAGAAGTCCAGAGTACCAGTATTAGCAAATTAAGCATTGTCTGAGAAGCGCAGCTCAAAGGCAATTTTGTCCTTAAGCATGTGTTGCCGGCTCCTCTCCATGGGACTCAGCTGTCATCCGGAGCCAATGCAGCATTTGTCTCTCCAAATTCTTCAGTTTCTGCAGAATCTAGAAGCACTGAGAGTCACTGAACTTCTATTGGTCCACTAAATCTGGGGGAGGAGGAATAAGATCCCGCGGGTTCAGCCTAGCAACAAGGCAAACATCATAGCTGTCGTGCATGAGGACGTTGATGGCCACCACGTTCCACTGGTTCTCCCATGTATCCAGCTCAAGGATCTCTTTGGTGATAACTTCATGACGAGCTGAAAAACAGAAGCAACAACCGCAGACATCAGGAGTCAAGTCAAACAGGATCAAAGAGGTTTGTGCAGTTATTATTATGACCCTTCTGTAAGGTGGCAATGAAAAGGTAGTATTTGTGGTACTAACAGCTGCACTGTTCGAAGAGCATGTGAGTTGTCAACATACAGCAGGTGAAATAGTGCAGATGGAGATCTGCACAGTGTATTCAGTCCTCGCACTCTGGGCTGCAGGTGCAGCTGCAGGGACAAAAGCGCGCAGTGCTCCACTGTGGTACAAGTATGCAGGTGGCATTTCATTGTGCAATCGATCGTCAGATGCTCATCTTTTACGGACAGAGTATTGCCTATTGTTAACGAGTATGCCTACATGCAGTGTGTTGTCTTTTCTTTGCCCCAGCTAAAATGCAGCTCTCAGGCTCGTGGAAGCACTCCAATACTATGGCTTTTCTTGGGTGCAAAGTCTGGACATCCTGTGATTTGGGGAGAAATAAAAACAGAAAGAAACGTCCAGGGCTTTAAATGTACTTTCACTGTTCTCATGTGCTGAGGAATTTGTCATGAACAGTCAGGTTAGAAGAATGCCATTAAATCACAGCTGATCTCAAGACAAGAAGCTTTTTTCTGAGACTAACAAAAAATAATGGAAGAATCGCCATGCAGCAGAGAACCATAGTTGTCAACCAGCAGTGCTATATTAAATTTCTTCTAGGAACCCAAAATCTTTCTGTGCTAACAAAAGTCCTGAACTCTGCAGCAATTGTTGCTCAAAGCAAGTTCTGTCCTAAAAACAAAAAGCGCCTTTCATTTTTGCTCACTTTTTCTTTGCATCTTAAAGTTGCTTTTTCACAGCAAGTAACCTTAGTCTAAACTTTTCTCACTTTGAGCTGAGGACATGCACATGCTTCGCTGTCAGCTTCCTCCTGATGGATTTCTGGATAGATGTATTAGAAGCCAGGTCTCAGATTTCCAAGCAGACACTTCACAGGTACCAGGATAAGAACCATCATAGCAAGAAACACTGAATACTCAACACTGTTTTATTGAGTCTTAAAAGGCTGGTGACAGGCTAAGCTTTACAGGGTCCAGACTGAGGTTCCCACTTAGCTATCCCTTCTGGAAAGGCTTTTTTCAAAAAAAAAAAAAAAATCCAAAACAACAAACAACCTTATCCGTCACATCTATCAACTCCATCTCTTTGGACACTGCCCTTCTGTGGAGCCGACAGCAAAGGATTGAAGAAGGAGAAAAGAGTCAAATACGAAAGAGGTTCCAGAGGCGTATATTGTTTCTCATGTTGGAAACACAGACCACATATTTCTCCAGAGGACAGCAACCCTGGGGGTTTAGTAACCCTGAGATAATGCTGTCATGGTTTAGGTTCCATGCAAAATTGGTGTTGATGTTATGATGACAGTGTCATGTGACTTAAAATACCCCTAGGGCTCCTCTGCAAGTAGCTTCAGGATGTGGGGAGGTCAGATGGAAACAAGACTTCTTCCCCTCCCAGGAGCAGTTTCCTTGCTGAGCTGATTTGGGACAGTCCTGTTTACTGCAGGTCCTGCACACGCACAGGAGTTGTGGATGTCTCGGCTGCATGGCGATTTCTGCACATTTTTGTCATGTTTATCTAAGGAAATCACTCACCAACCATTCACCCTCTCTGCCCCCTCTCCCACCTGATAAAGGAGTGCGGTACAGTGTTTCTACCCCACAGTCCTCCACTCGTACTCATTTTCCCTTCAGTTGTGTCACAATTAATTGTGGCATAGTTTTTGTTGGTCCAAACCCAGACTGCTGGGATTTTCATAGATCTCTAGGAGCTTGCTTGGGTAAAATTTGGGTAAGATCTCAGGATTTAGCCTCATCTGAATAGCCCTTGTTCCATTCCTTTCTGCTGTTCACAGAAAGTGAGACAATAGTCATGACAGTTTGCATATTGAAACTGGATATTAAAGGCAAATAATAATACGTAGGAAAGCTGTCCCCATCCAAGAAAGAAGACAGCAAACTGCTAAAAAAACCAGTTACATGTGAAGAGAGAAGGCATGACAGACAAACTGCAAACAAATAACATGTGCCAGTACCAGCAAAGAGCTCATTTCTGTATGACCCTGCAAGAGTGAACAGGTTTTTCCTAAGAGGCAAATAGAGACACAAACAGACCTAAGCTGTGACATGGGAGGCTCCAGTCCCTGTATTTATTATTAGATCATCTCCTCTATGCAATAAATTTTTATGCCTGAATTTTCTTTGGTGTGGATGATGACAAAAATGAGAAATCAGCGAAAAAAATCAAACACTGGAACTGAGACATTCTGTGGGTGACTGCAACACTTCAGAAAAAAACCCCATAATTAAAACATCAAAGACCGATTCAGCAACCCTTCGTTACAAGCCTTGCTGTGCTTTTTCCTGACCCTGGTGACTCACAACCTTTAGTGTCCCTTGTTTCCCTTTTCTGTGGGATGCTGCAACTGGGTTTGTTCCACTCTACAATTCTGCTTTCCAGCACATGGTGTGTTAGCTAACTCTTAACCCTTGGGAGATAAAAAGAGTACGTTGTTGGAATAAGGGAAGCAATCATTTTTCTAGTCTTATCTTATTTAATATGAAAGGAAGCAGCAGCCTTTGGATGAGAAAGTCCATGTGAGGAAAAGCGCTGCGCAAAATACAGTCACACAGAAATTACATCCCCCCTTTCTTTTTGAAAGAAAAATGAGTTAAAACACCTCAATTCTTAGGCCTTTTTTTTTTTTTTTTAATTTTTCTTGCTTAGGACAATAGAAAAGAGAACAGCACCTTTGATTCCAGGCAGTAATGTTGGATTTAGGCTTTAATCCCAATACACATTTTTAAGCCTGAAGGTGCAAATAATTCCAGATTCTTCCTCATTGGTTCACCTTATTTAATTGCAAATTTTTTTAAGGCAATGTCTTAGCAGCCAATTTTGCTTAGAGAAGAATAATGTGACAACTGAAAAAAAAAAAAAAATTGGCCATTACACAGATTACCTGCTTAAAAAGCCATCCCACAGAACTCCCTGTCATACACCGCGTTATACCGCGTCACTTACCAGTCAACCACTTTACCTAATGAAAGGATTTCACTCCTTTCCAAATGCTTTCAATTTTTACTACAAAACGAGGCAGTAATTTTCTGCACATTTTTGTTTAACTGTGAGAAGTTTTAAGAAACTTTCTTTACAGTATGTTTTTCTGCATAGAAGTTAAACCACTTTATATTAGAATTATTCAGGTAGTACAAGCCTAACCCTAATGCAAATACTTTTCAAGCAGTAAACCAGTGTTTATAGCAGTATGGTTTATACTTATTCAGGAAAGGAAAAGGCTAAACCAGCACAGGGAACATTAATTCTAGCATAAATTTGTCCCTGCGAGAAATTGTGGTATGTTAAAAGAAAGTCAGAGCTCTTTTGATATGGTTATGCCTTTTTGATGTACAAGTTTAGACTGAAGGCTAATACTGAGCCTACAAACCCATCTTTTCCCAGTGAAAGAACTTGAGTTATACCTGAAAATGTTTAATCTATAAATGCTAAAATCATATTTCATATATGCAAATATAGTAGTCTGAAAGCAAAATTACACTAATCTTTAAATTTTCTTATAATCTGGTCTGTAAACAAAACACTTTCCCACAATTTTTCATATGAATTTTTTCTCTGAATGTGCAGAAAAAACAACAAAAATATTAATTTTCAGTAAGTGATTTCCTGCACTCCATATACAAAATCATGTCTCTTTAAAAGGTTTATTTTCAAATATAAGTCACTCCCCAAATATGGCCAGACTTCATTTTATGCTGTAAGTTTTCTCATGTCATTTGAATCAGGATTGACCATAAATCAGGGTGAAGCATTCTTGAAAACACACCAGTATGACTGCAGGCAACATAAATATTTAATCTGCTTTTTCTTCCTTTTTTTTTTTTTTTGAACTGCATTCCATTTGTGATTTGGAGGTTGGGGGGAGGAACAACTTTTCGTGTGAATATAGTATTTATTACCACTTTTGGTCTTTTTTGACCTTGCTCTCTCTTTCCTGTGTGGAACTGAACATTCAGGTGCAATTATTAGGTTTTGGGTTGGGAGGGTTAAAGGGAGGCAGATGTAGAAGAATTGAGCAACATGCTTAACAGGTAGAAAATCGATAGGTCATTCAGGACTATTAACCGTGCAGCTATTATGTCTGTAAGCCCATACAAATAAATTAACTCTGCTACAGCCTGTTTAGTGTCCAGAGCATTGAAGTAAAAAAATTCATGCTGAATTTTAGTTCACTGGAGTTAAATCTATGGCAATATTTCATTATTTCTTATAGAAGCTCATTGTCATCAGCTGGTATATTTGCCTCCATCTTATCAACGAGGAAGAAGAGTTATGGAGATAGTGAGAGCATGTGCCAAGTCACAAGTCGTGATGCCTCTGCATCAGTGCAGGGCAGAGATATGCAAAGTAGTTTAGGACAAGCTCCCCTGCCTACTAGCTGTGGCATAGCTACACTGACATACTGTTACATGGCCAGCAGTACGTAAGCAAGTTTATCCAGAGCAGGGCCAGGTGCCTCGGCACAGAACCTCATTGTGTAGTGCAGGGTAGTCTCAGGGCCACATCTGTCCTTGCCCATGAGCTCTGTGCCCTGGGACATCCTCACACAGGCTACTTGCCTGAACTTCTGCTGATGTCTGTTCTCAGGTTGTTCACAGCACCTTTTCCTTTCCCGTTTGCAGTTTCCTAATGTGCTCTATCTCCTTTCTCCATAAATCAGTTTATAAAAAAAGACACCGAACCTCTAGTGGTTAAACTCTTAACTGTCTGCTCTGCTCTTTCCATGGAAAAAACATCACAAGGTGCTTGCCAGTTCCCCAACAGTCCCCAAAATATTTACTCAGGTGTTTCTTTCACTAGCTTCCCCAGGTCTCGTCACCTAACGGATGCCCCAGAGCTGCCTTGAAACAGTTCAGCCTCCACTGCTGGTTTGTACCTGGTTTTGCGTGCCATTATCTGTACCAGAGACCAGAGAATGATTTTAAACATATGGGACCAGCCTCTGCTGCTTATCTTCCTCGCCACTAATAGCTGCTTTCATAATTACATGATGTGGAGTTAGGCGACTTGGGAATTCACATTTGTGTTGCAATGGGATAAAAGTGCATTTAGATCATTACCACCAGATGTCCTGGCTCCCCATTTGCAGTAGGAAGAAGAATAAGTTCATCAAGTCTGTGGCTTTCAATCCCATTTGCGTATGTGAGCTGCCCCCTAACTCTACCAGCCCTGCTAGCATAACACAGCGAACATCCCTTGTGGGGTCAAGTACATCCATCATCTACGCCTGTGGGCAGAAGCAGGCAGAGGAATACGCAGGAGAGGGAACTTGGCTCGGCTGTTTAACATGCTGGCCGGCCTTCGTGATGTTAAGTATCAAGGCAGTGTATCCCACCAGACAGCGAAAGCTGGGAGACAGGTTGGGGCTTGAATTTACAAGTGTGGCAGCTTACTCTTTTCAGAGCACCTGCGTGGAGTAAGGTAAGATATTCACTCTCATAGACAGGACCTCTATCCTCTTGCTCTGCGTAATTCTTCAAGACCATAGTTTCATGATCCACCCATTCACTCACAAATCAATATATATTAAAATTAAAAAGATATATATGTGAAGAACGGGATGGTCTATACGGAGGAACTTCTAATTCCGTTACTTCAACTGTTTTTCTTGGGGTTGATCCAGCTACTTCAGCTTTTAAAATCTTTCCAGATTTTGCCTATTGTTCATAGGCAAGGCCTCTTTCGGACATAACTGTACAAGCACTGGTCCTGCATGCACTGCAGGTGATAGCAGGTTCCCAGATTACAGTGGCAGCAGGATCAGTGCCCTTGTGAAGTCAATGCGCCATTCATATAAGTAGAAACTGCAAGATCAGAATAAGAATTACTGGTCTCAGACCGTCCTAAGGTACTGTTTCTAAATGCCTTACAATGGGTTAATACATTATTAATAGAGGATATAAAGCATGTTTAGACTGTATGCATGACAGGCAGTTATGAACACAATAGAAGATGTCACACATGGCTACAAGCCATGTTTCTAAACAACCTACTGACCTCTTCGGCAATTAATTAAAATGCATTAAATTATCTATTAATCATTCATTAACCCTTTATAAACTATAAATGAGCCTTAGGAAGAAGCATGGCTGAATTACTAATACTATGCTGTCAGCTATTGGGTCAAATTTAGATCTGAAACGAGCAGGTGCTGCTCCCCAGCAATTCCCGTGACCTGTGTTGGCCTTACATACGGTAGCGAGTTTCTAGCTAATGAGTGGGGGGATAAACGGGCAGCCCTCCCCGGGAAGGCAGCAAGCTGAGGACGTCTCTCTGGCACGCCGGTCCCGACAGGAGCCTGGCAGCTCATGCCGGTGCTGGGGAGAATTAGGCAAAAGGTCAAGTAGCATTTTTCGGGGTGGACCTGGCGCACAGGCTGGAGAGATGCGGCAGTGCCTGCGGTGCAGCGGGCGGCCGTGAGCAGATTGCTACGCTGAGCGGAGGGACCCTGAATCCCTTTCATTGGTGGGAATATTTATTCAAATGGTAACAACTGTGGGCAGCAGAACTTTAATTATTCATCGCTGCCCAGTAAATTCTAACAGAGGGAAACAAGCAGTGCTGCAGATAGGCAGCCCGGGGTTTGCCCCTTGCTTTATTTAGCTGGGAACATGGTAAGGTGCTGGAGAAACAGGTTTTGTTCCAATCCCTCAACCCCCAAACTTCACAAGTGCAGTATTTACTGGGCCAGACTTCTTAACATGTCTAAATTTAATTTGATTCCAGTAATGTTCCATAACCACTATAATAAAAAATAAGCACTAGAATGATTCTCCATCTAAATCACATAATGGAAGAGATTAGGGGGAACAGCCTTTATGGGAGATTAGTCAAAATAAATAACTATTAAGCTAGTCCACTGTCAGGAGAGGATGGTGTGGAGATACAAACTCATTAGCTCAGCTGGAATACAGTAATTACTAGATGGTTCTGCACTGCCGCAAGCAGCGCTGCTTCTATTCCAATGTATGAATTAGAGTTTATGTAAATGAGGAAGAGGCCAGAAAATGAATCTAGGGTAAGTGCATACCTTTTTTTGTAGAATTGGAATTACACAGCTAGTAGGACTCTGTGTCACTATCACCTATTTTGGCTAACAGCTGCAAACACAAAATTGAGATTCTTGCATTCCAAGTTCATAGATATTTCTTCCCTTTCCCCTTCCTCTGACTGTAACACCACTTAAGTGAAAAATTAATTTCTGCATGGTTATCGGTGAGTAAATAACAGAACTGGGTTGAGCAGCTCTGGTCCCACACATGATGCTAAACACGTTATAGAATTTTTCAACATACGTAGTAGGGAAGCAGTACACGTATCTTCTCTGCTATAAACTACATTGGAGATGCCAAAACTGCAAGTTCAGAGGAAGACAGTTCTACATTGTTTGCTATCAGCTGATGAAATCATAAGACATTTTAAGTGATACGTGCTGCTAATAGCAGACCTGTTAAACATTTTGGTATTTGCATTGATGTGGTTGTCCCTTTACTTTGCATATCAGCTGATGTCACATGGGTATACCGTAAAGATGGCATTCTAATTAAAATCATCAAGTTAAAAAAAATCAACTCTGGCTTTGAACGTATTAATTCAAACCTGTGAGACAGGCAGTTGGACCAACATCTATAATCTGAAAGCAAAGCTACAACCCCCAGCGCCCAGAAACAGGCTATGAGATCTGTATTTGTGCAGCAACAATGCAAAGTCAACAAACATGTGCCTGCCCAAGCTGACAGCGACAGCAGACAGAGTCCCAGCAAACAGGCGCGCACCCTTGCCTTCATTGTTTTCACCAGAAAGAAGTATTTATAATACTCAGCAGCAGTCAGAAAGAAAGGGAACACAATCTGGCAGGCATTTTATAAGCATGTAATGCTGCATACCTGAGGAGCTGCTGACCACCTCCTTTGGTGAGGCACGCTAATGAGGCTGCTTCTGCCATGCATGAGCTAACGTTAATAGCTGTCAGCCTGTGCAGGTGGCGGGTTTTAGTTCTATGTAAAGGCAAAGGAAATAAAACATATCCACAAGAACATCGTACAGCCAGGCTGCAAATGCTGGTTTAACATCCAGTAAGCAGTAAATGCCACAACATATTTTAACAATCAGTAGAAAGCCGGCTGGCTACTGTGCATTGAGTCCTCCTCAGTATTCATACTATGGCTAATATTTTCACTCTGTGCAGAACTATAAACTAATGGACAAAACCAACCATTTTAAACATTTCTGAATATCTTGATGAATGCTATAACATTGCTGACAAATGACAGGCAACATTCATGACACTAGGCTACATCAGCTGGAGCTGAGTGTCAGAGACAAGCAGATTAATGGTTCCTATTTGCCATAATAGTTTTAGTAAAAAAAGAGCTAATTCTTATAAACTACTGGCTAACAGATGAATTTTTGCAAGTCTTGCTAAGAAGGAAAAATTCAAAACGAGCAGAAGTGGTTTTTCTGGGGTACTTATGATCATAAGAACATACAATATTTGTCAGCTAGTGATACAACACAGAGGTCTCAGAGTGGTTTGTACCACCTAACCATAGACACCAAGCTCCTGATGTGTTTGCCTTAGGGAAGCCAGGCTAAAATCCCTCATATCCTGATCGAAACATGGAGTATCAAGAGTCAAGAGAGGTCTTCAGGGTTCTGAATTGCCTTCTGGTTTTTCAGAGCAGATTTAAAGCACCAAGGACTTGAATCTCCCTCCGGAAGTGTCTGTGCTTCTCCATATACTGCAGGGAGCCTGAGGTCACTAGGGTCTGAGTGTAGGCACTCCAGATAAGTCTAAACTTCAGCTGAAATAATCCCCTTTCCCCTTTCATGGCCAGGCCTTCCTTGAGCAAGCTTCTAACTCGAGGAAGCCTCAGCAGGGGAAGTCTTACAAGCTGTGTTTACCAACACGGCTCAACAGTGAACAGCATTCCCTGCAGTTCAGAGGAAGATTTCTCTTGATGAAGTTTGGACGCACTTTGGAGTCCACTCATCCTTTAGAAAGACTGTTCTCTGCATTGTTCAAACTCTACTCTCAGCTGGCCAAGCTGACTTCCTTCTGGAGACTCTAAGTAGCTGTAGTTTCTCTTCCTCTGCTCCTGGGGATGCTGTTAGGGCTGTGCCACTTGTCCTCCTTCAAGCAGACAAAGATTTGTGAGAGGCAATATATATGGGATGGGAATCCTGCCATCACAAAACTTCAGGTGTCATATGGGACTCAGAAGCTATGGTAGCTGAGCAGTACTTATCTTTTCTCCAAACTTTAGGCCCTTTGAGCAGTTGACAGCTGCTTTTCAGCTTTGTGTTTGTGTACACCATCTCTGGTCTCTAATTATCCATTTAGGTCAACACTCGTGCAGAAAGGCATACAGAGCACGGCACATACACGAGTAAAATTAAGAAGCAACAACATCCTTAGTAGTCCAACTTGCTGGATCAAGAGTGGGTTTAAGCAAATGCAAAGACAAGCTGAGGCTAGGGAGTTAGGGACAGATCTATAGTGTACAGGGAGCTGGTTGCAGCCTCTTATGTACATTGGCTAAGACTTTCCATTGTAGCAGTGCTTTGGCTTATTTTCTTTTTTTTGAGAAGCACTTATTCTTCAATGTTGACAGCAGCCCTTTAGCGTTCAGCAGGCGGAAAACCCAGAGACTACAGCTGTGCCTCCAGCTTGTTCCAAAAACTCCACTTGGATGAAACTAAATTACAACGTTTTGTAAAATTGGAATATCCTCTCTTGGTTGCATCCCTCACAAAAATCAAAGTGGCATGCCAAGAAACCCAAAAGACTAAAACCAATCCAGCACATTCTAAAATAACCCTATCTGCTACTAAAGCAGCAGCAGCACATGCTGTTCTGTGAATATCTTGAAGCTGCTGAGCAGCTGTAATTGTGTCAAGACGCCCTCTCCAAGTTCCCATATGACAGTAATAACCCGCTCTCCCTCGCTCCACCCTTCAACCCCAAAGAGCAGATCAGGCAAGAGCTCTTCCCAGCATGCAGAGAAGACAGGGCCAGGGAGAGAGGCCACCTAGAGAAGATCTTCAGGTTCAGCATATGGACGCCACCCATCTTTTGCTTGGTGATGGTAGCTGGAAGTTTCTACTGTTAGGAAGATTTAGAAAGCCCTTTTCCTTTAATAGCTTGAAAGTCATATTAAGAAGCTTGTCTTTAAGGCACAGCTTCCTCTCAACTCCTCAAACATTTGGATACATCAGATTTACAATTGAGAGTGAGAATCTTATTTTGGCTCCCTTGTTAATAGACATCATAATCTCTAACAGCACAATCACATACTATTTCTTTGCTGGCATACAAAATGCACCCTTAGGGGGTCAGAATTCAGGTTGCACAGGTAACTACAAAAATGGCATTTTCTAACTCTGACTTCTTGTTTTCCAATCTAAATAACGCTTATTGCAGGGAAGTTCTATACATAATTACATAGATTACGACAGTACAGTCAGGAATCGGGACCCCATTGAGCTGGCATTATACAAACATACAAAAGACGGCTGTCTTGAAATACACAGGGGGACTTTTCAATCTCTCCCAGTACTATCACTTTTTATACATGACTCAGTGACAGAACGTGGTGGTATTGTACAGAGAGTGTTTTTATGGCTCTGAAGCTACCTTATTCAGAAAATCTCATACTCATCTGTTTGTCATCTTGAATGAAATTGCTTCATTTGCCAGTGCGAATGATCAGCCTTTTGAGATTGGTACCCACTAACTTTAGGCTTTTTCCTAATACTGCTCAGAAAAAGACAAATATGATGGCACAATGTTTGCTATGGAAACACAGTGATGTATCATAACCATAATTGCTCTGAGGTCACAGAACTTCCATCAGAGGTGACATGAGAACATGCCTGTTAGAGAGCTGCCATACAATGGTTTTCAGGAAGCAGCTTCCTCAAACAGTAGCAAATGAAGGGAGGGGAAGGTGGGTTGTGAACTAACTGATGAAAATCGTCATTCTAAAATAACAGCAGCTTTAAGTTTAAATTTTTTTATAAAAGTAAAAGTCGATGCAACTAGAGTCAGTGTAACATGAAGGACGTCACCCAGTGATACCACGTGGCCATTTCTGGGCAACAGTGAGCCTGACATGACATTTATTAGCAGTGGATAATGCATCTGTATTACTGCTTTCTCCTAGAAAGGAAGTTGGGGTAGCAGCTGCTATGTAGCAGGGGAGTTTAAGTGTGCATGTTTTGAGAGACTCTTTGCATTTATGATGATTTAAAAAAATGGTTAGCAGTACTGGAGATTTAGATAGAGCCAAGCACAGTTGGGAGGAGGAAGACTTAAAAGGAGAAAGGTGGCCATGGGGCTAGGATTATTTGAAATCACCAGATCTGGAATTTTAGTCTCTTTGTATGTCATTAAATACACAAGCTTTTTCAACACTGGTTATGAAAAGCATGTCAGTAAATAGGCAGAGCCAGATAGCTTTGCTAAGGACAGATGGATAGTGCCTTAATCTTCAACAAATATGTCCAAGTTCTTTAACGGCCATAACATACTAAGCTCCTGATCTCAGTAGCTCTGGATGTAGATTTGGACAAGTTTAGTGCAGAGCAGAAATATCCTTAATTTTTCATGTTTTGTTAAGAAAAAAAGAAAAGGATAAACAGAACAGAATTCATATTGACATTAGAAACCAACAGTCCAAAGGGCTGAGTCAGCTCTGTGGTTCCAGGGCATGCCAGTGCCACCTGATAGGGTTGGTCGGTCAACAGGTCAGTCTGTGTACAGTGAAACTGTTTTCAACTACGTAAAGAACCTCAGACTCATTTTAGTACCTGCTCCACGAAATCCTCCACAGAGGTACAGCTTCCCTTCCACGGAGCCTGCGCTGGTAGAGTTTGTTCGTAACGAGAGGAGGGGAGAAGGCATAGGAGGTCCGTCTCTCCAGAAGTCTCCATCAGGGTTATAGATCTCCACTGCATCAAGACATTTCCGTGTCTGTCCCCTGTCACGACCAAGGCACCCAATTCCTCCTGCAAAAGATATGTAGGGCAAATGTAGCAGTCCCAGGTTCAGCTGAAAAGTACATCGCTGGCTGCATCATTTTTTGTTTACATGTCCTCATGTCCCTCCCCTTCTTTTCACTTTTGCAGCTCCAGAAATTTGTTAGATAGTAAACTGAAAGCAGAGGCTACTGCACGTTATCTACAGACATCGAAGCAAGACCCTTTCTGGTCTTGTATCAAAGGAAGGACAAGCAGCATGTCTTCAAAACGCAAAGGTATTTTGTCTTGTTTTCTGCCTATATAGTAGAAATTGTCATAATTACTTGTTCTGTGTGCTGGACAAATTGCTTTATTATTAAGTTGCAATGGATCAAAAGTTATTCTCCAATTACTGTTAGTGGATTTGACCGTCACACTTGTTAATCAACGATTGGTTGGATTTTTTTGGTGTCTTTTCCAATAAAAGGAAAAGATTACACCTATTTCTTAAGGGAAATCCAATTCCAGAAACAAGCCCATCCAATATGCAGGAATGCCAGTTGAGTTATTTGTTACAAAGCCCTACTGTTGAAGGGTTAATTAGGATGCCTGAAGTTGGTGTGCAGGATTGAAACAGATCCTGGTTTTCATTTGCTGGGGCTGCAGACGTACCTGCGATCTCAGTGCACGCTGCAAACACTGTACACTGAAATCACAGTGTAAATACTGCCTTTCCAAATCCTTTCCAGTGATCAAATCCAGATTTTGAATTCACAGCCTTGAGAATTAATAAGCTGACGTACCCTTGCAGGTTTTCCATCTCTGCCAATGGACACAGTACCCTGTAATGAGCACTGTTGGCATGCTGAAGCAGTTCTTTTGTGCATGTGTGTCTATGTGACCACTTTTAAATATAAAATGACTGCAATATGCAAGCAATTTCCCCATGAAGGATAGCTCTCCAGATACATGTGTAGGACTGCTCAATTGTGCAAATCCAAAATGCATTGTATGGCATGTAATTATGCTCTTGCACATACAAGGGGAAAGGACTGCAAGTATAACATGTGCAAGGTTGGTGAGGCTGCTTTTAAGATACATTGCCCCTAGTGCTGTTAAGCTGAACTGACACAGAAATGAGCCCCCAGTGCTCAAAGTTTTACCTGCATATGGTTTTACATCTACCTCTTAATATGGACTGTTAGTTTTCTAACTTTTTGTGCATTCTCCAAAGGTATTTGCAAGAGGCAGCGACACATGTAAATGGGAACAGTAATGCTTCAAATTTGCTACCACCGTATTCCTGATCTGTATTTTAGAGTCAGGTGAAGACAAGATCAGTTATGCCTGTATCGGAGCAGCAAAATTAGAACCAAATTCAGTGTCCATTATCATCAGCAGAAAGCTTTCCTCCAGCTGAACTTAGCAGCATTTGACTCAGTTCAATATTTGAATTTGAAAACCTTCACTGTGTTTGGTTTTCCGTTCCTTTTCCATGCTCAGCAAATCTTTACTTGCCCTAATGCCTACCAACAAGGCCACAGCAGTTTGTATTAGGCTCCCCTTAATGTGTGCTTAAACAAGGATAGCATCCAAATATTTTCATTACTAGCTTAACACCCGCAGCTAAGCAGCATTTGCTCTGAGGCTCCTCCTCTGAGGCTTGGTTCACCTAAGAGAGCTGAGGTAGGGAGTAATTGTGGTCATGGAATTTTGCTAACCATTTCCATGCCAAAGAGGGAGTTGTATGCATTGTCACGTTGAGCCTTTCTCACAGTGGAGTCTCACTGAGCTATTCCTTAGGACTATTTGGAAACAAGAATAAGTTTCAGAATTCAAACATTTACTTATTGTATTGCTCTTTATGCCAGGAGCATTACCCGCTTCTACGCAGTATTCTCCACTACTCCTTAATGGCTTACAAGAGAGGTGACACTCTGGGGACAGGACACTATTCCCCTAGATTTATCAAGAAAAGTTTTAAGGGCTAATCAAATTTTTTTAACTGATAAGGCTATTTAATTGATAGCCTATCACATAGTCTTGTTGATTCTATGGCATCTTTTGGTAGAATCAGAGTACAGCATGCAAGACAATTTGCTGCCAGGGTAGGTACAGTCTACAGAGTGCAGTGTAATGCAGAAAAAGATACTCAAGCCCGTTTTAACTGGGAACCAGTAATATTAAAGCTCCCCATAGACTAATCTGATCTGTTCAAAAGAAAGCTTTTTGGTGCCAAAGGCAAACTGCTGCTGGTTATCAAGCCAGCTTTTTTTAAAATTAGCCCAGGTGTTACTGTACACCACTGAAGAATATGCACTCACCCAAGGGAAAAGTCTTCATCGGAAGAATGAAAGAGCATCTTGTTCAATCAGAGGAATGAATGGTACCAGTTAGGGAATGCATGCGGCATGTCAGAGTCTAACAACAATAGCTTTGCTGATTGCCTCAATATTTCAAGGAGGGCAGTGGACAAAGTGCCCTAGAACTCTTCCAGAAGTGTAATTGCTGTTTATTTCTTAGCACATTTCTATGGTAATTTTCTAAATTCAGTAACTGTAGGGCATGGTAACTTCAAAAAGAACAGAAATAATCAGATACAAAACTGATATAGCACAGTCAGTGACTTCTTGCAAAAAATCACAACCATTACCAGTTAATGAAGACATTCAGCTGGCTATTCATGGGATCCAACTCTAAACATTTTTCCTGTGTAGTTATTAGGAAAGTAATCTTTCATGACCTTTTGGAGCATCTTTTCAAAAGTTTAAGAGCTACCACATATTTTCAAGCATTTATGACACCTTCACTGGAGAGTTTAAGCAACTTCAATTTAACCTCCTTTAATCCTGTCATTATCAGACAAAGTCCTGAAGGTACAAAATATCTCCATTATTTACGCTCTCCACAGCCATTTCAGATAAATCCAATTTCATGTTCAATTTACAACAAGGGCAAAGCTAACTTCTCAGCAAATAGAAAGTAAGAAGGAAAAATCAGAGGGGAGTAAAGTTTAATTTTCAAGCTTAGAAAAGTAGTATTCTGAAAAACAAGAAATCAAGATTTTCAATCTCCTCTTCTAAAGCAATGCTAACACTGAAATATTGCTAACAAAGGAATCTGAGGATATTAGACTCTACCAGCACTGCTTTGCAGTGTTCCCAGATGTGGTAGTTGAGAAATACTCCTGGGAGGCAATACTCTTTTTCCTCTGTGGAGAATGATGTCTCAGGCCTCTTCCAAAGGACCATATACACAAATCAACAAAAGACGTTCTCATGCTTAAATCAGTTCACATCTGCAACCGAGTGGAGGCATCTCAGGTTAACCAGGCTATCCATCATCTACAATGTGTATACCATGCAAGACTTCACATTGGCAGAAAAAATTGTGGTAGGCAATTCGGGGTGCTTTGTGCTCTGTCACTCGCAACTCCAGATCATCATGTCCCACTGCTTTCTTCATTCAGATTTATGAAACCTTTAGGAGTGTAAGTGCAGACATATGGAATTACAGTTAAGACCATGAAGATTGTCTTTATTTCATGTTCTCTGAGTAGAGCAGCTGAACATCTGAGTTTCTGCTCTGCTTCTACAGGAGCCTCTACCTGAAATGGAGATAACCTTAAAGAGGCTAAGGGAGAGTGCAGTAAAGACAGTAGAAGGTTGTAGGTCATCTGGGGGAAGTCTCTTGTGCCAAGTGACCCACCAGCAGCACATGGATCTGTACTTGTCATTGTACCTTAAACCACCCAGAACTATGGATGGGGTCATGAAAACACACATGCTGTGGTCGCAGCCTCCCAGGAGTCCCAACAGGTGTGCACAAGGGCAGCAACTGCTATTTCCATGCCCACAGACTGGAATGGATGCTGGGGAGGATCCTTCATTAACCCACACTCACCTATCTCATCACAGAGTGGGTGAATTCAACACCACCTGGCTTACTTCTCTGCGTAAAGCGCAATTATATGTCCTTTGTGCAGAGGGAGATGGATTTCTCACTGGGAGTTTTGAACATTTCTGTCACTTTCACATTCATCACAGAAGAGGATTTAATCCCAGAACCCAGTCTTTCTCCCACCCCCCTTACAAATTCACCCTTTCAACACGTTAGGCTTTTTACAATATGTGCTTTCCCTAGGAGATATTTCAGATGCCACTGAAGGACTAAAAAAGCCAGTGAAGACACCTTTGTGTTCCCAAACCCATTAAAGCTTGAGAGCTTTCCATATCACGCTTGGATGATTCTGCAATCAAACATACTTTTCAAGGGCACTCCGTAAGCAGTGGTTCTAATGGACTTTAAATTTAACATGAAGCTCCATTAGTAAAAAAAATATATAAATAAAATACATTATCTTTATTAAGAAATCAGGGTAGAGAAGACAAGCCTTTGATGAAAGAAGGCAGAGCAGGCTAGGTGATGTGATTAGCACGTCTTCAGAATTTCAATGAGGTACAGTTCTGTGCCTTGCTATACCCAGACGCTGCTTGTAGCTGGCTGAGGGCAAAGCATATTGCTTTGGCTGAGGTCAGCTGCCTCCCTCTTACCCCAGGCTCATCTGAGAAGACTGAATGCAATTTGAGTCACATCAGTTCTAATAACAGAACACCCTGCCAGTACTTGAGGGGGAACGTCTGTAACAGCAGTGAAGTGGTAGAGTCACTAGTAATAATTAGTTCAGCAGGTGCAAAGCTAAATTTACCAGGCAGCTGAGTCCAACATGGACAATTTCCCCTCTGCCCCAGGATAGTCACCCAGATCCAAGACTATATTGCTCATTGCATGACAGGATGGCTGACCAAAATGACACCTGTAAGGTGGTCGATGGTCCAGACAGGACTGAAAAGAGCTTACATACTCTCTTGAGAATGCTGGGGTGATGGGGATCTCTGAATATCAGACTTTATACCATTTAATTTTGTTCCCCCACTAACAGACACCTGAAATTAGACATGAACTACGGTCTCTCAGCCAGGGCAGTGTATCAGGGAGCAACAAGAGCAGAGCTGCTTCCAAAGGGAAGGTGACCCTGGTAATGAACTCACTGTCAGGGTGCAGCTCCACAGGACCAGTGGCAGGTGATTGCAGAAGGTCCTACCAGCAGTTGTCAGGCAAAGGCAAGGTGACAAGAAGGTGCTGACCCCCCAGGCCTGTGTTTAAATGATGCTCCTGGACCTATGGGCAGAGGGTGTAAGTGGAGGCCCGAGGTGATGCTGGTCAGGATGATTAAGACCTATCAGTGCCCTCAGCACACAGACACTGTAATTCTTTATCATATAATTAAGTCCTCAGATCACAACACCGAACAACATGTATTCTTACTAGTGCCTCTGAATTTTTATCAAAGGAACCTAGGAAATGGGTGAATAAAAAGGAGTAATTCTCCAACAAGTAAGTGAAATCTAAGCTTTGCCTCCCGTAAAATTCACGATTGAATTGATCTCTGGAATGCACAATAGATTTAATAGCGCTAATCTCTTATGTAACATTTCCCTTCATTACTCTTTAAGACCACTCAAGCTGAGAGTCTCAGCACTTAGGCTGCTCTCTCACTCTCTGCAAAGCAGGAATGCATAGCAGTTTCTCGGAGAAATAAGGGAGCAATAAAGCTAGCCGTGGCAGGCACTTCCAAAGATGAAACCAAGAAGCACTGTCATTGTTTACTAACACAGAGCAAAGTAGATGAGGTAATGCAGGTCGTAGAAGACATGAGGGCAAAAGATTGATTAGAAGCAGGGCTGAAAAAACAGATAACGGTCTTCCTAAACATGGTCAACACTTCAGTTCCAGCTCCTTCTTTTCTCCTGTAATGCCTTCTTCTCATTTCCTTTGATAATTCTTAAGTGAGTAGAAGGCATTTCTGATTTCATGTATCAGTCCAAATTTTTGCCTTTTTCGTTCCTCCTGGCACACAGGCACTACAGAGGCTGTTGCACGGGTGTAACAGAGGAGAATCAGGCCCATAAGCTGCTACTTGTCAGAAGTCCAAAGCATATCTATAAATAGACATGTTTATTTTAGAAGAAGGTGTTATTCAAATGCACAGTTAATACTCAAGCATGAAAGCTAAAATGTCTCCTTCCAGCCCCTCCTACGCATGCTTTCCTTTTCAGAGAGACCCCAAAGTACATATTCAAATAAGTATTTTATGATTGAGGCATTCAGTATTTAATTGAACCTCATTTAGCTGCTTAAAACTTTTAAAAGAAGCTCTCGGCAAGAACTCAGGGAAAAAAAAAAACTTGTAAGAGGTGGGATGCTAGGCTAAGGAGGATAAATAAAAATTCTTTGATTACTAAATCTTCCCTAATAGGATTTCTCATTTAAGTCCTTCTATACGTTCTTATTTAGAAAGCAGGAATTATATAACATAAAAGCAACACATGGTTAAAGCTGTCATGGTGATACAACATTTTTTACCAGTGACCTGTATTTCAGAGACAGTAGTTCTACAGAATGTGTTTTAACATAAGCTAATGAATATGGCATTCAAATTGATTCATTTGGATAAATTTTCCTAATTTGCCTGTTGGCTGTAATGAGTTTTCAGAGACTTAGCTGGAAAGGATATTTTTTTAAGAAAGAGATTAAAATGCATGACCTTAAATAGAGCCCTCCCATCTGGTTTTCTTCCAAAAGTGTCTCAATTGCCTCTGTCATTAAGAACACAATACTGCTCTTTCTTGGGCTTTCCAACAAATATAGTTATGTTCCTGGGAAAATATGGAGAGAAAGAGCTAAGACAAGTCAAATGGGATGAATAGGAGAAAGGATTTTGAGCCTTAGAAAATGCTGTTCATTTACTTTTGAGGATTATGTACATTGTATAAATAGCATAAGATTCTCTAGGAACATTACGCAACAAACAGACAATTACATTGTAGGATTGCTGATTAAGACACATGGTACAGGTTCCTGAACAATGCTATTACTCAGACCAAAAACTCTAATCTATTTCTCATTTTCCTTCCATCAGTGTGACTCTAGAATCATTCCATTTAAGTCATTAGGGTTTTACATGCTGGAGTTGGCAATTAGGCTGGGAAGAGTTTTTGGACAGTGACTATGTACTCTCTGCTCTGTGCCAATAGGACTTTTCAGAAATTAACACTTCAAAGGCTAAGTGTCAGATTCTGATCTGGGTTAGAACAAAATGAGTCTGACACAACACAACTGCAATCAGCAGACTACTTACTACAGGTTTACACCTACATGGTTGAGAGCAAAAATTAGACTTGTATATCAAAGGGTCTGCTACAGCATCTTATTCAAAGCTAGTGCTCCATCTATGCTTTTTGCTTCGTATTTATGATAGAAATTGCATTCACGCATCAGAGACATTAGAGAGGATCAACTTTTAGTGCAGTGATTTTTCATTTATGCTTGAGAGTCCCACCTAATCCTGAATGTGTAACACCCGTATGAACTGTACAGGAAGACAGATCCTGCCTGAAAGAGCTCACAAACTTACTTCGTTTAAGGACTTTGTTTTCAAGAGTTGCTTGGAAGAAGTCTCATCTCTCTGCAGCACTACTTTATGTATCCAACTAGAGTTATATGTTTCTTTATTTCGTGTTTTTATATCTGGAAGAGGGGCTTGGTTCTCAAGGCATACAGAAGAAATCTTGCATTTACCTGCTTCCACCTTACCTCCCTCCCTCTCCCTCCTCTGACCCCAGCAGCCCCCAGTGGATCTTCTTAGATGGGTGCAGACTGCAGGAAGCCCATGGAGGCACTGCACCACATAAGGAACAAGTATGATATGAAAAGCAGATGATGCTTGTGGGAATCCAAGCACTGACATCAAGCATGCTTCTGAATTGCCCCTTCACTGAGTGTCCCATTACTGAGGCTCCCTGGGAGCCTGATAGATGTTCGTTTTGTGCACACACACTTCACCACGGGGAACCCCCATCTGAAATGAGAGGGGATATGAATGGCAATAGTAGAGACTCCACGGAAGTCTCTCTCTCACCTGTAGCAAAAAAGCTTAGTCATTATGCCTAAGCATAGATGTCTCTGAGGTCACTACATGAGGACAACCTACAAGCTGTGATCCTCTTCAGAATGTCTTTTTGCACAAATCACCCTTGACAGCATCTTTCTAGACTCACACAGTGCCCCACATTCCTTGTGATGCAGGGTGATGTCTGAGGGATCCACAGCTTTGAGCAGCCTGAAGTGGTTTTGCCAGCCTCATGACAGTTGCTATTCTTTGGTCTGTCAACATCAACCATCATCCTTCCGTTCCCATTCTCTCATGAATGTCATCTGCATGATCAAGTACCACATCAGCCAGATTAAGAGCGCTTTCACTGTCTTCCTTTCAATGCCACGAATTGCCCATTCACCCCATCAGGGTTACCATCGCAATTGTTTCCAAAGGAAAACTGTACCCACCCCACAGCCTGTGAACTCACAAGGTAACAAGAACTTGTCACCACGAATAAAACGTGGAATGTAGCTTTTCTGTGTGAGGTTTTAATTACAGTTGGTGAGTGGGAGTTTACAGCTGGACGTAAGGCCATGTGTGGTATCAGCAGAATAAGATGCCAGTATCAGTGACTGTATCACTGTTTCCAAACAGAATTCCTTTGGAAATTGCTTCATCATTTTGAGAGGTCTTGGAAAATGCTTTAATCCCTTCCACAGAGTTTTCAGACCATGATGGTTAACATTTACCAACCACATCATCTTCTCAATTTTAACAGATAAATCTTCATTTCCACCCATACAGCTAAAGGTGGATTTAAACCAGCATATTCAAAGCTAGAATTTGTGGACAAATAATTTTTGGCTCAGCGTCAGGTTTGTCTTTCAATTTAAAAAAATTAGTTCTAATATTATTTGATTTCCTAAGGAAACAAGACTCGTGCATTTAGCCTCACTACATGTGTGTTCTGTATCTGCGTTTACATTATTTTGTCTGCCTTTCATAGCTTTTGCACCTGTTGACCAGGTTCAACCAAATTTTACACATTTATGGATGTTAAAGTCCTCACAAGGTTTGTGAAAATAGGCAACCAGGAGTTTGTGAAAACAGCTCAGACCTAGGTCAAAATGCTCCGCTGCAATTGATATTCATCCTACCTGATGGTAACTTATTTACACTTGCTGCAGTTACACCCTGAGTGGACGGAACATCAGAATGGAGGCAGGCTCAGAAACACAATGGTAAAAATAGCACAATCTTTGTCAAAAATCTGCTCCCTGGAGAAGAGTGTGAGCTTATACCTTCGGTATAAATTACAGGCAAGTTTGTTCATTACAGTGAAATTACCCCAGATTTACACTGTCAAAACTGAGAACAAACACTGCCTTTATGTGTATTTAGTTACATTTAGTGGCAAGAGTGAAGGGTCCAGTGCAGCAAACTGTTAATCACAGGATTAAGTGTGTTGGTTCCCTTAGGACTGCTTGAATAAGGACTGCTCATGGGAAGGTGCATGGATCAACAAAGTGATGGAGACAGAGCAAAAGTTTTTTCTGGCCCACGTGCTGATCTAATTGTTAACAAAGATTTTCTCACAAAAGAAGTTATTGGTACTGGCTGACATGTAAGGAAGAATTAAAGTATTCAGCTCCCTGACTACTGCAGCACTGGCAGCTATACATAATAAAATTATGCTTTTTGTATTTTTATGTTAGCAAAATGCTTGTGAAGGTCTGTGAGACCATTAACTTTCCCGAATGCCATTTAAACAGGCACTTTTCAGATTTAATACTGTGCTTTGTGTTCAATCTGTGTATTTCACTACTGTAATCACTGAGATATGCTTCTTTCTTTGTGAGATTTTGAGGGAAGAAAGCGGATGCAGTTTTCTTTATTAGCCACTCCTTTTCCTTGTCTCAGTGTCAGGCTTGCTGTGAAGACGACTGTCAATTTTTTTTTATCACATACATCCCAAGGCAGCTCCTTTTTTTTCTCCCTGACCCTCTTGTGTCATCACAGCATTCGTGGTCTTGATCTCAGAATGCTTCTTACTGAAACGCATGAATACAGCTTTCTCTTCCCAACAATTATAGCTGCTTTTGCTGCCCCATTACAGCATCAGTGTCAGTATAAATAATTACATATATTTAACCTTTTACAAAGGATGGAGTTTCCACATTTCCTAAGCACCTTTGAACCTGGGAGCCAACACTCTTGTTATTTAACAGCATACTGATGTTCTCTGTCACTAACCTTTGACAATAATGAAATTATTTTCTGTTTGCAAAACTCTTTTCCATACAGGCTTCTTTCACCCTTTCTCCTGGTTGTGACTATGGGCCTGTCTCAAGCCACTTAAGAGAAGGAAGTTTCTCTAAAAGAAGACAAATGCAGTGTTAAAGCCATTTTCCTCTTCTACTTCAAAGACACCTTTCTTAGATACACCCCCTGCAAAACGCTTTCTGTATTAGATGCCAGGAACAAACTCTCCTTTATCCATGGTATATAACAACCCAGACAAAACCAGAACATCTCTTATACAGCAGGCGTATTAGGTTGGAAAGACAGTATTTTTTGTGTTCACTTTGATAAGCTTGTAAGCAGGAGTAGTTTGAAGCAAAAGGGATTGAAAGGTTCTGAGGTACTGATGTGATTGCTACCTTCTTCTTCTCTGATGCTGCCCACAGGATCCTGGGAGCATGGAAGGGCATGAACAACCCACAGCCCACCTGTGGATTAATTGACTGTATGAAATTTTTTCAGCACTTCTTCAATTACTTTCCAGTTATACAGCTATCTATAATCCTTCTCTATTTTCATTTGGTTGCCTTTCTGGCTCCTGTTCTCCTTTCAAGATGCCCCTTTAAGTTTTCCCCATATCACTCCCAGTGCCCACAATGCCTTTCTTCTCCATCTGCCTTTTCCTGCCTTACATCACCATTTTTTCTTCTGAAAAAATCCCTTGCTTGCCACCTTCTGAGGTGTTTGCTAGTGTTCAAAACCAGGTGATGTTCTTTCTGTTGGCTTGGACAGAGGTTGGGTTGGGACCATGAAGGATGGTCTTTGGGAAAAGAGTCACGTTATGAGTGAACTGAAGAACTGGGGATATGGATGGGGATCATTTTGGGACAGAAGATTTTGGGGTAGGAGATTATTGAACTCTTTCACACAGGTCCTAAAACTTTTGGTCAAAATACTGTTTTGAAACAAAAAATGGAAAAGATTCAATCAAAAATTGACAAAATGAAAGATTTTGATTTTCCAAAAAATGCACTGCGTTGAGGTGGGTGGAAGGGAATGATTCATTGAATTTTATCAGAATCCACAAATAATGTTGGTTTTGACTGGGAGACCCAAATTCTCTTTTTCCCTATGCCATTCCTTCATGGTGCTGGGTATGTTCCTTAGCTTTTCACTGCTCACTTGTGAAATGATGCTAACAAGGCTTCTCTACCCAGCTTTTAAAATTCATTATTATTTATAGCACACCCTGATAATCCAGAGAAAAGTAGTTTAAAAAGCAAAGTATCTTTGTTACATTAATCCAGAACACTAAACATACACTTAATTTAATCTACATAAATTAAGGAAGGAAGAAATGATGTGGGGAAAAAATAACTCTAGAAAAATACTATCCATTTAGTCTAACATACTTTGGCCTATGTACATAGCAAAGGTTGAGATATTTCACTTTGCAGAGGCAAACTGCTGGAAAGAAGAAAAAGTCATGGTACTATCTGTTAAAAATCTGTTTCCTCTTACCCAAGACATAAATCTCGCTGTTGACTACGGCTGTGCTGAAGCGGTATTTGGAGTACTTCATTGGTGCGCCTTCTGTCCATTTGTCTTGGCCTGGGTCATACCGAAACGTTCTGTTACTTAATCGATCCGGCTCATCGTCAGGCAGATCCATCTGTATGAAATATGACAGCCATATAATAATACAACATTTGGAGCCCTCTGCACATGCCTGCATGCAATTAATCACAGCAGACAGCTGAGCAGATAAATAACGTAAACACATCAATTATAGCTGCAAAGTGATTCATACTCACTAGGGTTTAACAGCACCCATGACTTGTGGCTGGGAGTATGCTGTAGAAGGCAAATGAATAAGAAGGCATCTATGTTCTGCAGCAATAAAGCTGAGGATTTGCATAATAACAATACATTCATGGGCCCAGCTCTGGCAGAATGTACCTCATTCACAAGGCTGCTGTAAAGTCCTAATAATAATAGAGGGAAAACCAGTGCCCAGGGGCACGCTCTGTCTTCGTCATAAGTGTGAAACACTGATTCTGTGATTCAGTGTGAAACCCTGAAAGAGGGGTAAGATGTGTATTTTCAACACAGAGTAAGCATATGCTTAGGAGCAGACACAATTTGACATACTGTAAATTCACATCCTACCTCATTTTTGTGGTCATGTTCACCTCAGAGTGCACAGTGTGCTCTTTATGTACAGAAAACGTAACATCCAGCAGCCCTTCTCTCTGTCTCAAGGGTCTGAAACCTTCCTCTCGGCCTCACCAAATGCCTTCTTCCATTTTAAGAGACCCCAGTTACCAAGACTGGAGTTGCTTGGGTTTTTAACTCTGCTAGCATCAGTGAGGCTAGACCAATGCTGAGCCTGAGCAATGCTTCGGTGAGTCGAGCCCTTGCCCTCCTAAGCTGTCATTTTATGTCCTGGCTTGACTTCGCCTTGTCTTGTTTCAATTGCAAAGCCTGAGTGGGAAGGGAACATGTATTTCTCTCTGTCCTGTAATGGACACATACGTTTACAGCACTCTGTCAACGCTGCATCGTTAGTATTTGTTCAGGATTGACAGAACATTCAGTGCTGCTTGAGCACAGGGACAACTCCTGGCTTGAACTAATCTGCTTGCACAGTGTAGCTGTGGTAGCCCCACATGTACAACCACCGCATCTGACAGGTGAATGTAGGAGATATATGGTAGCAGAAGAATTCAGCACTCTGCAGTGCTGGTCTTAAGGCACTTTTTTGAGAGCTTCAGCTAATTTGCTCTGATCTGTTCAGGTATGCGCTAATCTTACAAAGCTATGGTTTTTAATCTATTACTGTTAATCTGCTCATCTCAAGCCTATTTTATATATAAACTCGGACTCCCATATATTGTTTCGATAGTACTGGTCAGCAGGTATTCTCTTCAGGTGTTTTGAAGGTGCCTGTATTTTTTTTAAAACTATTCTTGGCTCAATATTCCTGACTTGTGCTTCTAAGCCACAGTCTGCTCGGGAGAACTATTAAGAGAGACAAAGCTGGTTGTCTGACTTCAACATCTATCTTTGTGATATAACATATGTTTCAGTTCAAGTATTTTTACAGACAGATTGTTTCTACATTAAGTATGTTTTCCTATTTTAATTCTTTAAACAGCGAGGTATCCTTGCTCAGTTGTTTCAGTATCAGAAATACTCTTCTGATCTTTCTGTTGTCTCCTTTGGGGGCTCCACACTCAAAATACCGAAAGAGGTGGAAATCTTGTTTGCTGAATGCATCTCACTTTTAAATACTTTAGACAGTAATTTATTTCAAGAGAACACAAACCAATGAGATGTGATGACAGTTTGAACATACTGCTGTTGGCAATAAGGATTACAGATGCTCTACTTCATTGTCAAGTAAATGTGGGGCTTTATCTTGAATGCTCAAATTTAAACTGCACCAAGCAGTAAATAGGAATGGGCTATGCTCCTAAAAAAGATCTTTCATACTGGGAGCAACTTGAGAGAGCAAGCACTGTCCCTGACATCCATCTTCCTTGTAGCATAGTTCTGTATATTCCCTGTATATCTGTGGCCCTGCTGAAAATTCCCATTAAAACTTTACACGGCCAAGCAATATAACTGAAACATATAAATGGATTGATTAAAGGAATCTGTTTTCCAGAGAACGCTTTGACTTTTCATTTAGACTATAATTTTGTGAAAACCAAATAATTGAACTTTGGTAAACCAAGAAAGTTTCCTGAGAAATTGAGGTGAACTTTACATTTCAGATATAAATATGTCCCTGAAATTTACCTGTGCACACACTGCCTCAAGACAGGGCTCAGTTAAGGGCCTCTGTATGATTTAAATACCATTATTTCCGGAAACATGGAAAAAATAATTGGACAGTATATAAGGAAAGGAAAGGCTGAAGTTAATCATAGCCTTTTTTTGTAGTTTGTGATGACAAAATAATGCCAAATAAGTACTAAATATCATAGTTATTGCAATTCAAGATTTTGGTGGGGTTTTTTAGTTTGTTTGTTTGTTTTTGTTTTTTAATAAGATGTTTAACACAGTAGTTATTTAAAATGGACCCATGTTGACACAGAAGGTATATTTTAAACTCTTGCTCACTGTGCATGTCTCTGTGAAAGAACTGCCTTTCCTGAAGTTGGTATTTACGGTGAGGATGGCATAAGATGGATATTATTCCTCTTCACCCTGTTTGATTGTCCTACAAAAGATGTTTAATCAGATGAATGTGAGCAATTTATTCTTCTGTTATCACTGATGTACTTTTCCTATGCAAGAAGCACCATAAAATTACACATCATATACACCAAGCATAGCTCTGCTTGTTAGTAAACAAACAAAACAAAAGAACTGGCACATTTCTTAACCTGTGGTGTCCAGCCACCCAGCACGTAGAGCTTATTCTTCACTGTCACCACCACATGGCAGGCTAATGGCACTGGAAGAGGCGCCGTGCTTCTCCAGGTGCCTTGCTCCATGGAGTACTTCTCCACACAGTTTGTGACCAGATACTGATTTTTCACTTTCATTTGCCCTCCTATTACATAGAGATCGTTATGGATAGTGCCCAATGCATAGAGTTCACGGAACTGAGTGGTGCACAGGCTGTGCCAAAACTGGTTTCCTCGCTGGTGGTATCTGTAGGAAAATCCAAAGTGGTAAATGCTCTGGTTCACTGAGGTCCCATCAGCTTGTTTCAAAATGTCACCCCCTTCATCAGCAATATTTATTCAGACAATGGTACGATGACAAGAGGAGCTTTCTCCTTCACAGAGAAGTTATAAAATTGAGGCCAATGTTTGCAATATCAAACATTTTTAGTATGAGGCATTCTAATTTTAGGCATCCCTTCAAAGCCATTTGACACTAATTAAGGTAAGGACTCCCTTATTTCTGCATGTGCTGTTCAATCACAGTTTCCACTGAAGTTAGTGGGAAGAGTAAGAGCTCAGCACTGCTGAAAATAAGGCTACTTCATCTGCCTCAGTATGGATTTACTTCCTTAAATTTAGGCATCTGTATTTGAAAATGCTGTCACCATTTTTTAATTTTGTCTTTAATCCAGAAAATGTCTGGCTTTCTTTAAAATAGGTGCATCTGAGTAAAAACAGAATGAGGGTTTAAAGCTATCAATCATTATTCTTTAATCTCTGAAGTATTATCATCAACATCAACAGAGGAGAGTGTTACCTCTGTCTTATTGGACTCCTTGGGTTATTTGCTAGACTAATGTCCCCCTGCTAATGACCTAGAAAAGAGCATCCTAGGAAAATGTTTAGATCTGAGTAAGCAGAATATAAAATCCACATACACTGATGCAGGATCTAATCAAGCTCATCTACACAGAGATGCCACTACAGTAAATCCTCCTTCTTTCAGGAGAAAAGGCATCAGGATTTGGTTGTGTGTATATAATTCATTGTGCCATAAAGATTAATTGTGACAAATTGATTAGAGTAATCCAAATCTCTCAGAAAACTTTCCAGTAAAGAACACTTTGTCTAATGGTCGTCTTTAGTCCCCAGAAACATTATTTGGATTAAAAATTTTTAAATAATTAGGGATTTTTCCAACAGAGGGTACACACCTATAAATTTCGATGTTCCTGGTCTTTTGTCTAGACATTTTGACAGCACTTGCCTCTCCTGCCACAATAATATCATTATTCTCAGTGACAACACCAGTGCAAACACATCCTAAACCCTCTCCATATTTTGGAGAGGAAATGAAGTACGTCTTTTGTGTCGCAGGAGCATAACAAAAACTGGCATCTGCATAGCTACCATGTCTTGACCTAATGCCAAGAGAATTGTTGCCAATGCAGAGTAAGAGATCAGTAGTCTCCATGCCATATCGCAGGCTGAGAGAAGGGTGGCTGGATAGCTTGATGGTTTTCAATGCTTCCTCAAACATATCATTGCATTCTGAATTGCACAGGATCATGGTGTTCCTTTTCCGGGCTTCCACGAGAAAGGAAGGGCTGACAAGTACCAGTCTCACTTGCTTCAGGAGCTCGATAAGGTGCTCTAGACGTGAATTTCTGCTGTGCTTGACCCATCTAATGACAAGGTCCAGAATGCTCTCCTCCCTGGAAATATTCAGATCATCTGATTTTATGAGAGTCAACAGCTGCTGGAATTCAATCTCTAATATTTCTTCTTGTAAGCTCACCTCAGCAAAATGCTGATATAAGTACTTCCTCGCTTGATCAGATAAATCTTCTGCCCCAATGTGGTTTGCAAAGTAGTAGATGCCCACACAGTTGGAAGCATCCATATGGTCCATCATGTACTTCTGACACATACTGAAAACTTCTTCCATCTGCATGAAATACGCAGCAAGCGCAACAGTCTGCACATTCTGGTTAGTGAGGTGCAAATCTGCACTGTACATGTAATGGAGTATTACGGACACACTCTCTGCAGAGATTTCATACAGTACCACTTCTCTTTGCGTGCATTCAACCAAGCCACAGGTGAACATGGCTTTGAAATAGGGACTGAAGGCAGCCAGCACCACCTTATGGCAGGGGAACTTCTCACCTTCTGCAACTAGCACAACATCAATTATCTCTGCTGATTCTTTCATTCTCTTTACTTGTTCCAATAAAGTCAAGCTATGGCGCTGCCTTCTTTTGTCCTCAGCCTTAAGATCCATGGTTGATTTCCAAACTTCCTGTTTTTAAATCTCCTCAGAATTCAAGGTCTTCATCAGGAATGCTTCTAGAGGTAGAAGCATAATGTTGTCCAATAAGAACAAATTATTGGGCAAATGAATATTGCTATTAATATCTAAAGCTAGTTATTCTATAGGGTGTGATATAAATCAGTAATGCATAGAAAGTATTTAAAATTATGGTGAGGTCTCAGGATCGAGATCTCCAAGACACAATAAAATAAAATCAACACTTCAAGTCATCCTCAATATTCAATACCCCCCCCAAGTTTTGTGATTGTTTAAAGAACATTACAGCCTTCCCTTCAAAATTATCTTTTTCAGCTGTCTTCTCCCTCCTTTCCCTGATCCTGATCCAGAGCCTATTAAAATCGAGGGAAAGATTTCCACCGACTTTAATAAACTCTAGGTCAGGCCCTTAGTCCCTTGGCTATTCAAGTTTTGTCTCTCACATGCACCTGAAGGACATTAGTCCTTGTTTAGATGCTGAAAATACCTTATATTTTCAACAGCCCCTTAGGTTAGACAGCTAGAATGGTGTAGTGCCTTTTCAGTGCTCACAGCTCCTCTCGAACTAGGAGTTACGTCTAAGTAGAGCCTTCAGAAAAGGGTTTTACAAGACTAAAAACAATGGAAAAACATTAGACTTGCTTCTCTCATTAGTTTTTACAGTGATCTATAGCCCTGCAAAGCAGGTGGGAAATAAAGCCACTAGTACAACCCTGGCATTTTAGAGGCCTAAGTGTACTTGTGGATATTTAATACTCTGCCTTACCACCAGACTTGGCTACCAGTTTGCAGAATGGTTTTGATTCAGAAGCCCTGTGCATACACCAATGGATTTGTCTCTGCCCCATCGTGCCCCACTTGACCAGTAGCTCCCTCCCCAGGATTCAAGCTGAGAGAGTCAAGACAATGTTGTGGGCAGGGACAGCTTCCACCCCTGAAATATGGTGGCAGAGCTAGCAGGAAGCAACTTGGTCTAATTGGCCAGCTTCTTTATTCTTTCACACCAAAGTGTAGGTCACTGATTTTTACAGAGTTGCTACTGGTTTGCTTTGGGATAAATAAAGGATTAGTAAGTAGAGGCCAGCTTTCAAGCTGCCCTGCCGCTTCTCAGCACGATGCTTAAGTGCTGCAGATTCACAGAGTTTTGGTTCCACTTACAGTAACATAAAATGGGATTTTTAATTAATTTGTAATTATTCACATACTCCCTCTAGTTTTATTTATGGGGAACACACAAGGAACTTCATGGTCCCGTTTCTGGTTTTTTTTTGGGGAGGCCTTTACTGAATCTCTCAGGCTCTCAGATCAGCAAGCTGCAGAATGTGAGGTACAGTGGTAGAGCTGTCAGTGGGAGAATGACATTTACCCATCACTTGAGGGATACCAGTCCTTAACAGTTTTTGTCTCTGATGTGGCACTGAGACGGTTCTGTTGTGGAAGTGCTTTAAAGACTTGTCATAAATCACCAATACACAGACAAGTCCTAAAGCTGCGGTATAACCATGTTTGAAACACATTGTAAACATGCTATGAATTGCTTAACGGGACTATTCAAACATTTCTCACCAGCTTAAATATTTTCAGGATCAGGGTCTTGTATGACAGATTGAACTGGTTTTCTCAAATTCTGGAAGCACAGAGAGTAGTCTTAGTTTCATTAAAGAAATATATATCAACATAAAAATTGAGTATATGAAATTCTTTGAAATCCATCTAGAGGTGTTTTCACAAACAGTCTGGATTTGTCTAAAGAGCTTGATAAATGGATTTTTAAAAAAATATTATAGTTCTTTCCCAGGTGAAAAGGAAATCTACAGCTATATCATCAATCTCAGACCTACTCTTTTAGCTGTTCAGTTGTTTTTGGAAGTAGTCATCATTCTGTTTTAGCAAATTACATAGATTCCGCACTTTGGGTGCTAAATTAAAAGCCAGGCATGCTTGAAGACTAGCATTTCCTTGATTTTATCAATTCATTCCATATTCCAAATCTGGAACTAGAAGCAACACATCTGAGAAATGAATCTGGGTTATTACCAGATTTTAAAAATGGATTTGGAAGACAAAACATTAACTTCATAGTCTGAATGTGGGCCAAGCTCTGAGCTCTTCTTATGGTACTTTTAAAAATCAATCAAAGGCTGTAAGTTTAGTACAAAAAAATAGAGCTATGATATTTCCAAAATCTAGATTTATTTTTTTTTTCTGGCTACATTTAAACTAAATACTGCATTTGAGAAAATCTAGGTCTTAATCCTGCATGAACTGCCTCTGGAGCAGTCTTTACAGTCAGTAGAAGAGATAGGAAATGTTCTTTTTTTTTAACCCTACATGATAATTAGATGGCCAGTTTATTGTTTTCCCCTCGTGCTATTTTATCACCTTGTAATATTTGATCTTCACTGCATTTTGATAAAGACAATATCTCAAAGATCATGTATTATAAGCACACATATCTTAAAGCAGATGAGCTGTAGTGTCTATCACCAGGTTGTTCACTCTCCAACTGGATGACAGTGTCAATAACTACCAGCAAGACCCTAATCCTGTTTAGCAATCTGACTAACCAGTGGTTTTCCTCCAAGATTATCAGCTTCTCTCCTTTCTCTTTTGTGATGTCAGAGCTTCACACATCCTCCAGCTTTTCCATAATGGACAAAATGTGCATTTTTAATGTGAAGAACAAGTGAGGTGATTAATCATCATCATCTTTCCCAGACTTTCGTACAGATCAGGAAGAAGCAGCATGTAAAACTGAGTTATGATTTCACTTCCTTTGCTGGTCACCTTTAAGTTTTCTTTCACTGTTAATTTAGCTTTCTTAAGAGCAACACTTTGTCTTTGATTACATTGTTCATCAGATTTGTGGATTTTATGTGTTCATTTGCCAGCGATTAGGATATCTGGCACAACATGCTCATAGCCGTTTTCTCATCTCTTTCATCACTAAGATGTTAGCAGTAGGAATCTTAAAGCACTAAGTAGCTCATGCCATTTATGTACTCCTTTAGGCACAAATTAACTGATGGTTAAGTCCTACACCCTCTACCCAGATGATGAAGGGCACTGCCTATCTGCACCCAGTGCAGGGCGGTCTCCACTGCCACCCACAAAGCTGGTGGAGCGGCTCTGGGCATCCTCCCCAGGAGCAGCAGCAGAGCTATGTACAGCCTGCGAGCAGTAGATGGGGTGGCCTCCTCTCTCCTGGAGCTGGTCCATACCCAGTTGTCACCTCATCCTTGGGCTGAGCTGTGCAAGGAGTCTCCACCTTGCCGTCAGGATCATCTGCAACCCTCTAACTTCCTCTTCACGTACCTCATTGAGCTCTACAGAGCAACACTGTGACCCCAGCCAGCCAGAGCTACAGGCAGAGCTTTGTTACCTTACACTTTCAAGAAGACAGTATTTGCCTCTCCTCCTAAGAATGCACCTTCTTCATCTCCTTGCTCTGATAGCACACCAAGCTCCTGACTGAACTGTACTCAATAAAATCATGCTGTTGACTTGTATGCAAGTCTACTTTCTCCATCCTACAGCTGAGGAAACTGAAGCTGAAAAGTTAAAAAAGAAAGCAGGATTAAAACCCAGGGGTGAAATCTTTTCATTAACTTCAGAAATTCATCCCTGTGCATTAGCTACAAACTCGTCACTCCCTTCCTGGCTTTTAGCAGTGTTTAGGTGAGGTCATTGGAAGGATATTAATATTCTCCTTTATATCACTGGGAAGACTATTAAAGGGTAATAATGAAATGGTGCTGCTTTGCTTTTCCCTCTAGGTTACGGAGGAAAAAAGATGGTACATTGATATTAAAAGAAAGGATAAATGTGATACAAATATAATTTGCAGTGAGACACTATACTGAGATTGTGCCAGAGGCTGGGTTGTCATTATAAAACCTCCAGTGCAAGGCTCAGATCCTTTGTAATGTCACCACAAGCTGAAATCAGAGTTATTGCCTTATTCAGAGTTTTTGGATTTTTTTTTCTTCTATTGTGAAAGTGGATTCAGGTGCGAATCTTCATTTGATGTTACTTTATTTCAGGGCCGTGCTGTTAATTTTCCTCCAGTTCTGGCTGCTACTTTTATTTTTATATCAGCTGTTTTGTTAGTCTAATTCCTCTAGGGTTTTTTTTGCTTTTGTGTCATGAACCTTATGAAGAGTCATATGTAATTTTACGCAGGAGCTACAGCATACGCTTTGCAAGGCAGTAGGGTGCTGCATGAGCAGTTCAAAACATAAATAAGCGCACTGCTGTGAGCTCAGCTCTACAGCTTTTATGAGGCTATCAAACTATAAATAAATGCTGTCCTGAATTCTCAGTGACACTGCAGCCTCTTTGAAGTGCCCCAGCGCAAAGGGACTGTAAACCAGATGGAAGGATCTCATCAGGAATTTCCCTTAACCTCTGGAAAAAAAAAAGCTACCTTGTAATTAGAGACATTATTTTGTCTGCATTTTTGTCTGGGACAAAGATTTTTCTTGTCTTTTCCCCCAGTCCCAAAGAATCTGCTCTTTCCCGCGCTGTGGTGGGAGGGTGGGAGCTGTGGGACCTGGCCCAGAAGAGGTCACAGCACACAGCATGGGGCACCTCCTGCATCCTCCTCTTCCTCCTCTGCTTTTTTTTTTTTCCTTCTCTGCCTTAATGAGGCTGCCCTGACTTCAGGCTGCCTCCCTTCAGGTGCTGAAAGGATCAGAGTTCAGTCACATCAAAGAACCGGTGCCTCTGCCTATGAATTATTTGTGCTTCCTTTGTTATCAGTAAGCCGAGAAGCAAATCTGTTAATTGTATGCATTATGACATTTGGCTGACAGCCACAGTGAGGCAAAAATCAGTACCCAGATGACAATAATGTTGTAATCTCAGGGTTTAATGATGAAGGCTGTGCTGGCATTTAAGACCAAGATTTTAAACCGTGCAAAAGATCCTGCAGTGCTTGAGAAGGGCAAATAATAATGCTAATCTTGATATGAGGAAAGGGTAGAATAAGAATAAGATTTAGAAAGGAAGCTACCAGGGAATTATAGATGTTCCTGTATGTATAGGATAATAGGAACTATTATCCTCATTCTGATACCTGGAAAGATGCCAGAAGAAATTATTACATGGTTGAATTACAAGAATTTAGACCGCAATAAGGTGATAAAAGCACCTATTTATCAAGAACAAATTGTGTCAATCCAATCTAATTTTATTCATTTTTTCAGGGATAATAGGGGATAAATTAGATACTTTATCTTGAGTGAAGTTACTGATACAGTCCTATGTTATATCATTAGAAACAAATCGTGATGAAATCAAGTGACTAAATCAACATAAGTTAGATGCCCAGCTAGCTGAAAAAACACATTCAAAGAATAGTTATCAGTGGTCAGACTGGGAAACATTTCTAGTCTGCGCCTACAGATCTGTCCTGAAAACATCAGTCTCAGTTTCAGGGAACACTTACCTTCTTGCTTTGACTTAGATACTATTTCTTCAATTAACTTCATCTATTCTGTCCAGATAAAATATACAAACTTGTGGCAGAGCATTAAGTGGGAGAACACCCAATTCTTTTTATGAAATTTATGTCTATATGGTTTGAGAGTGCATACTGGTAAGTGTCTCTAATAAATGGCTCTCTGTGACAATTAGACATTTAGTGTTTGATGATACTTGAGACACATCCATAACTACTAGCAGCCAGGGTGCCTCTTCTGAAGTTTTCCGTATTCTCTCAGTTGCTAGTTGGAGATTTAGGATTTTCAGGATTTCAAAGGCATCTAATTAAGTTAAAAGTCCAAGTCCTATTTAACCTTGCTGTGCAATTTAGGAACTGAAGTGTCTGCATCACTTTTAAAGGTAAAACTTCAGCCTTAAATTGCATAGGCAGTTTTAAAAGGTTTGCCAGATGACGTGGTCTCCTTCCCATTAAAGTCAGAGAAAGAACTTTCCTTGCTCAGCCCTATCAATGTCCCAGGAACAGCCCCCCAGCAGGTACGTTCCAGGTGATCTGAACTGATTTATTGCTGGAAGGGAAGAAGGAATTGTAAGGTTTTGAAACTGTGAACACTACAAATCCATGTATGTCATTGGCCTATATAAGATAAAGTATGACAGTCCTTCTGAGAGACATTTTAACTGTTTTTCTCCCTCAGTCCCTGTGGCACCTTGTTTATTTTCACATGCCATCTAATACTGAGGAGCCCGAGTCAAGGCAGTCTGAGGTCTCGTGCCATCCAGGCATGGTCCAGCTGCTGCTGGAACGCATGCTGCTAGGCGTACTCATGGGAGTTTTCTCAGCCAGTTACAGTCTGCAGGTGGTGTGAAAGGAAGCTCTCAGTGCAGGAGGACAGGCTGCTGACCTCCAAGCAGCAAAGGTAACTGCAGATGTAGACAGTTGCAGTAGTGTTGTGTTCCCCTGTGTGCGTCACTGCACCCCTGCTGCTGTAAGCATCCCATTGCCCGCAGAGACTGCAATCATCTCCGCTCAGACTGCTATATAAGACAGAGCCTGTCCTTTCTACAGTAGTTTATTTGGCTTTTTATTTAAAATAAAAATAAAATGGGACTTAACAAGCTCTTTGGGCTAGGAGAAGCTTGACACCTAACAGTGAGATTTTAAGCAGCCTGCAAAGCTTCAGAAACAGTGTTTGGGAACATGTTTGACCATTGGAGACCTGAAGGTGCTTTGATCAGTTTTCAAAGCCTTTGGGTAGTTTATGATTCTGGAAAGATTTGACAGTTTGAGCTCCGTTTACTGCCAAGACAGAGGCCTAGATGTGGGATTGGATTAATATTGATCCTATCTCAGCAAATACCAGGAATATTTTTTTTTCTTTAAACTGTTATAGATTCATGAAAAAAAATCAAAGCAGCTGAAAATGAAAGACCCTGTGGGCTGTCTTTTCAAATATGCCTTCACCTGACCTTAATCTTACTCTGATTCAAAGCTCAGTGAAGTCAGTCAAAAGAATTCCACAATTTAAGTAGAAAATGGATGTGGCTCTGTTCACAAACAAATGCCTGTAAACAAATCCCAGTCTGAGCCAATTATGTGCATTAATTGCATGAGAAGAATAGAAGCTAAATATATACATACAGAGCCTATTTCTCTTACAGTTCACATGTGCAGATCATTTTTCTTACATATCAAAACGAATTGAAATGGCAAAGTGCTCGTTCACAGAAGGATGCACAAGTTTTTTACACATCCAATGACAGATGCCAGCAGAAGGAAAATGTATTTCTAAAATGTATTTCAGTAGCTCTTTAAGCACCCTGGCAAAGGTTTTAGAGGTTTCTCTTCTTGCACTTTTCTAAACATACTGGTGAGCGTAGGAAAGGCTTACTTTCTGGAACAATTATATCATACAGTGTAAACTGGACTATATCACAATGGAAAGAAACATAATTTAATGACTTTGTGCAAACTAGGATCTATTTGAATTTTTACAACAGAAAAGATTGTGAACTCTAATTGCTAATATTTACATAAAACTGAGGTATGTATCCATTTGGTGAGCAAATGTTAGTATGTAAAAGCTTTACTATCCCTGTCACTCAGCAGTGAAATTAAAATAAATTGCAAATTGTAAACCCTTATAACTTGACATCAACATTCCATTAGTTACTGTTCGAATCCATCCTTCCCCATAAATTTCTCTAGTTTCAATTTCAATCACTACCAAGCAAATATCTGGGTATGTTCATACCCACAGAAAAGAAAATTCATAGCAACGACAGAGCACCACCTCCAAAGTGGCCCCAGCACTAACACACATATTCGATACCTACTAAATCTGCAATCCCCACTGAATTGTCATATTAAACATGTTCAGCCTCTTGACGGTAAGGATCAGTCCCAGGCACATATAGATACTTTAATGGGAGAAGCAAGGGTTTCTCTGAGCTTTCTTGCTGGAAGCAAGTCTAGATGTTTACAGGCTTGTGGAGAGCGTGGAGACCCCCTGTGCACAGACCTCAGACACCAAAATTTCTACATCCACAGGCTGACCTTATTTCTACACAGTGCTGGCAAACCCCATATAGCTGCAAACAGACCCCAAGTTTGATATTGTTTGGGAGTTCCCATCCTAACTTTGTAAATAATCTCTTACATTTCCAATTAATCTCTTACATTTCCTTTATGAACTGGACAGCAGGCACTGTAAAAACCGAGAAGGCTTCAATTTTGGCACTGACTGATATTAAACAAGGGTCCTACAGCCTCCCTGCCATGTAGCTGCCTTGCAGCAGACCCTGCATTGCTACGTATAGGCCCCCTCTGCAGCATCTTTAAGGGTTCCCCAAGACATACATTCAAGTACCCCTGCCCACAAATTTCCCACACACCCAGCAGCAACCCAAAGCAGCCTGGACCTGGCATTTCCACATTGCCCATCCGGCTCAGCACAAACCTCCCTTCTCTTTCCTGCCCTGAGTGGGGAAAGGATTTAAATGTACCTTTCCGACGCCAGGAGCGGCAGGTGCCTGTGAGAGTGCGTGGGAGAGGGAAACAGAGACCTCATACAGCAGCACAGAGCTTCTGGTGAGCAGCGAGGTGCCATAAATAGCCCATGCTGGGCTCCTGGCTAGGACGAGGAGCTGCTCTAATGTTATGCACAGGGGCATATTAGGACGCAGCCGACTGGCACCGGTGCCTCTCTCCTTTCCCCCTGCCCATATGCTGCCTGGCCCACTGCCTGCCAGACTCCGTGCTAAAAAGCAGCAGGCTCCTCTGTGGGGTGGCACAGCCACCACTTGTGTCAGTGGCCTGCCTGAAGAATTACATCCCCGCCCCAGACCCTGCCATGGGCACACAACCGGGCACATCTCTGTGTCGCAGTTCTTTCTGGGTGGCTGCAGCAGTTCCAGCATAGGCGATGATCAGACTGACTCCCACTGAGGTCTAGGTACCCAACCAGAGGAGACACTGTTGCTCATCAGCCCTGTCCAAGTCACCCTTAAAACCGAGGCCACTGTCTCTACAGCTGAAAGGAACTTCCCCAAACTGTTTCACCTGCCCTTGCTAGATCGCTAAGAGCTGAAATTGTGCATAAAACAGGGATTCCTGACTGAATCTAAGTGTTATCTGTATATTTTTAAACAGATGTAAGGCCTGACTATCTTCTTGTTTGTGTTGGTAAAAATCAGAAACAGATCCACTAAATAGGTCCGGAATAATGGGGCTGCACTGATTTACATCAGCTGCAGATCTTGTACTCTGTAAATTAAAGGGGAATAGAGAGGGCCATAATGGAGTATTTATATCTCCATATGTTTAAGCAAAGATGGAAAAAATATTAAGCAAAAGTTTGGGTTATAAAATTGATTAATGTTGAGCCTATACTTTCAGTTGAGAAAGACATTAAGGGGTTTTTGGAATGTTGTTTTTTAAATTGCATTAATTTATTTATTCACTGTACTAATTGGTTGATTGATCATAATAGCTTCTGAGAAAATTGAAAATGAGATATATTTCCTTATCTAGATTTTTAGTCTGATGGTTTTATTACAGAGTTTTTCCAAAAGCCATGGAGGGATTGTTCACGAATGTTCAACTGTTAATAGCTGTTTGTTGTTTCTGGGGGAAAAATTAAGATGTACATCATTTTAAAAAGCATATTTCCTATCATTTGTGAACAAAACTATGGAAAAAAATCAAAGTTTTTAAAGTTTACTCATGTCAGAAAATGCAATAGATCAGATTACAAAGATATATGTTGTCTAAACTCCCAGATTGTTCTTATTAAAAGTTCAGCTTTATCTTAGAAATAAAAATACCTTATCTGATACTATAGCTGTCACAGAAGCCAAGATGATGAAATGCCACAGCTGTGATAAAAATGGACTATAGACCCTAAATTGCCTTGTTCTCCTGTTATGTGGAACAATTTATAGTATCGTGATGGTTAACATGGAGTGTTTATAATACATTTTATTTATATGAAACCACTTCGCCCTCATAATAATAAACATTTCCTTTATGGGTGGTTTTTTTCAGCTAATTTCTATAATGAGCCTGTTTCACAAAACCACTCACTAATGCTTTGAAGACAAATTCCTTTTTATTGCTCATGAAATTCTGAATATTTCTCTTGCACTTCACTGAATTAAGCGGGACACCCCATCTTGCAGTGGGGCGACCACTGTGCGGCTCTCAGCAGCACTTAATAATTACACGAACAGAGTAACACCACGGTGAATCAGGCCCATGATATTTTTGCTAGAATTAAAAGCTTTCTCTGCTGTAAGCCAACCCTGTTTTCACCTTCTTCATGTAATTAAGTCGTAATCCTTTTGTTCTAGTACCGTTATGTGTTGTCATGGTGATTTTAATTATAAAAATGAATGGCTGAGAAGTGGGCGAAGACAAAAGTTTTTGCTGAACTTCGTGAAATTAACGGCAAAGGGAAAAACATCTGTCGTAACAACACAAACGCCTGATACTTTAACACAGTGTATTTTAAAACTATGATAAGAAGTAGGTGTCAGAGATGGGAGAAACACATTTGATGTGAATATTTTGGTGTTTAGGAAATATGTGTTGAATTTAACGTTTTAGAACAATTTTTGCATAGCTGCAGTCATACAGTCCCTTCTGGTATTGCATGGACAAAGAAATTCCCTTCTAAATCTCAGCTGCTAGCGGTTAACCTATTAGAAAAACACCCCCTTTTTAGGCAAAAGTCTGACCAGTTTCCAAGAGTATGTTTTTCATAGTAAAGACTTGGGGAACAGATATGCAACATTTACAGTTCATCCGAAAGAAGAAAACGTGTTTTGCAGGATGGGTGCGTGCGAATTGTCCGTAGGAGGAGCTACACTGTGGCTTGCAACGAGCAGACCCACAAGCCACAGTCAGTTACAGCTGAACTTTAGAAGACACATCAGCTCAGTTAAACTCTGGGTGGTGTCAGGACGTGGTTTTTCTTTGCTGCCACTGAAACTTTACAGCCAATGTGCTGAACTAATCTCGTCCCCTCTGTCACTCTTGCCGTGGTTCCGCAGTTTGGCCCTGGCGCTTTCTCTGCTGACGCACACATAGTTTTATACAGACGCGCCGTTAAACAGTGGCACAGCATTGTAGCTCAGAAGAGGAGAGCCTCGCGCTCAGCTCCGTTCCCACGGGTGACTCCCCAGCTTGGCCACTGCTCTTTGCTCCTCCTGGCTCAGAAATTCCCTGGGACTCCTCAGCCTCTTTTCCTGGATAGTGAGGCAGCCTCTGGTTTGGGGACTAGTACCTCACATTTGCTTTACCTCCCGCATGTGAGTAATTCTGTACTGTCCATTCATCCACTTGGCGTTAGCTGTGTGTGGAAGCACCTCCAGGCTGGCCGCAGCGGCGATGGCACTGGCACCGCTCGCTGCCACAGCTGCTCCCTCCTCCTGGGACGTCCCACGTGGGCAGCTTTGGCGTATTCCTGCTTGGGCAGAGAGCTGGAATGCATTCAGGCCCTGATGGTGGGTTTGGACCACAGTACACTAGGTGCTCTACAAATGGTGATTATTCTATTTGTATTATGTTGGGACCAGGAATGATATTTTGGGTATCATATCCCTATATACAGCGCCAGTTTGGAAACATAGGGAGAGAAAAAACAGGAACAGAGAGATTTCCAGTTTAATCCTGTTATCTGTTCTCTTATGTCAGTGTAACTACAACATTGATTATTTTTTTTCTTAGGGTAAGTGTTGACCTTTAGAGCAGACCAAGGGCAAACTTGAGCTCGCCTGCGACCACCAGTCTTGGGGGGCAGCACCCCTGCAGTCCCTCTGAATTGAAATCTCTTTCTGGCTCTGTCAACCTGATTCCCAGGTTGCCTGACAGATAATGTGGCATGCCAGCCACCCGCTGCTTTTTCATTTAAATAAATGAGAAAGTTGTGGCTAAATTAACACTCCAGTGGAGGTAATAAGGACCAACTCAGCAGCTGCCCTGATGTATGCAAATTGCAGTTTCACACATTAGGAGCTAGATGTTGCTTAATTTGTAGGTCTTTCTGTCTTTTAAATAAAAGAGCCTCCATCAAATTCAGGCGATCTTAAAACAAAAAGGCAAAAGAAAAGCCCCAAAGTCAACTACTCACCAGTGCTTCTAACTGCACCTACAGTCTTTCCTCTGGGGTTTCCCCCCTGATCCCCTGAGAAGCAGTTATTACTGAGTTATACTGCACGGTTAGATGCTTTTAGGCAAAATATCTGCTGCTTTCCAATGAACACACAGCCTGATTAAGGGGGTACTGCCAGCCCTTTGATATAAACAGAAACCTGATTTTTTTTCAGCAATGCCACAATCCAGGAGCTCAACATCCATCAGGTTTTTTTCTCTGGAAATTAAACGGTAATAGCACGAAGGAAGACCTGTGTTCGCCGCCAGTTAAGCAGACAGAAGGAATGGGCTGATAGGAGAGCGTTTTTTTCTCCTTTAAGATCAGTAGAGATGGGAGTGGAGATGCAAAGAAGCATGTAACTGGATGGGTTTTGTGGAAATGCTGTTCTGTACATTAGTTTTAGCACTTTTTAATCTCGCTAAGAAAATTCCGGATGTAATTGTATTAGGGTCAAAAAGATTTCTAAATGGACACCAAAACTGAAACTCAGGAAGGGAAGTGCATACTTAGAATAGCAGAACCTGGGGCCATTATGGCCACAGAAAGTAGAAATAACTATAATGTTTCTCAGGGTATGTACTGCGAGAGGAAGCAAAATATTAAAAACATTCTAAATCAGATTTTAGCTGGCTCAGAAATGCTGCAGCCACAGGATTTAAGGCTAAAAGATGCTCCAGGCTCACCCGATCTTTCCCAGATTTTATTCAGAAAGGCAGAGGTTTCATTCTAAAGTAAACCCCATTCAAATGATTTGATGTTTGCCTATCTTTTTTTGCTCTCCTGACCTACACGGTCAGTCCTCAAGAGCTATTGCCACAGGTCTTCGAATTCCTTTGGAGGAGATGTTCTTTCCTCTGCTCTGGTCACCAATTCCTCCATGCTCAATTCCTGTTCCTGGATGTCACCATCTTAGTCTTCACTTAGCCCTTTCATAACCTAGAGATACCGTAGTGACCCCTGGCATGCCGTTAGCAAAGAAATAACAGGAACTTGCCCTGTCTAGTCATTATTTGGCTGCATGTGTTGAAACAATCTGTCACATGAAAATGCAAGTAAAAAGCCACCATGAATTCGTGGGCAAGAAACACTCAGACTATAACCAAAACACAGGGTCTGAGAGTGCTTCCCAATTCCCAGAAATGAATGCATACCTGGGCTGGTTTCCAGCTCCCTGATGAAGGCCGAGTTGGCATATACCTCTTCCCCATGGCTCCTGCTCCTTGAGGAAGGGAAACCCGAGCACTCGGGTGGGATGAGAGTGCAGCCTGCCCTGAACTGAGCTATTTGGGACAGGGATTGAGGGAAAAGCCCCAAAGTACCTCCATCCTGCTGTTCAGATGTAATCTTTGCAAGCTTGGGTGATTTACTATTCAGGACACCAAAGACGACTGTAATTCTGGCTGCTGTGACTTTATCTGTCACTCAATACAAGCCCCTGCAACTCTCTTTGGTCTTTGTACCTCATTGCTAAGCCAGGATGATGATGCTTTCCTACCAGTCAGAGATTAATTAATATTCAGTAAGCTGCAGGGCCTGTGTGCCGATTGTGCAAATTAAGAAAGGTATCCAGGTTTGTGTATTCCAATAAATTCTGCACTTGCTGCAGCCCCCAACCTGGTGCACAGCCACAAAAAATGCATGAAGAAAACCTTTCTTACGCAGCGGTTATTGTGAATGAATTCCCAAATATGAAGCAAACTGTGCATCGCTTTTCTGACAGAGGGAATAACTCTGAGAGACTGGACTTCTCCCATCATGGGCATGAAGCATCTTTCCTAAAGTGGTATGAAGACGATGCTGGTTCATACATGTCCAGTGCTGAGCACTGAGCTGGAGGGGGCTCCTCTCTCCCATTCCTCTGCTGCCCCAACTGTGGCTGGCATTTGTAGCTTAGTGCTAGACCTCCAACCCACACGATGAAACTCTGCCCCAGAGGCAGACAAACAGCCTGAACTGTCCATCCATCCATGGGTGTCAAGGTGATGGGGAGATAGATGGTCACAAGGAGCAAGGAGGGATCACCTAGCAGGACCTTATCATCAAAGACCTTGGTAAATGGCACACATCCTGACTCAGGCCAGGCACCAGATATCCTCTTTCACCCCATGATCTGAGTCACCAGACTGTAGCTTTGTAAGTTCACCTGCAAGGGATATCATGAATTAGGAGGCAAAAACTGGAAAGATCTTCGGTACTGTCACCCTTTTAATTGCCCATCTACAGCTGCCCATAAACATGCAGCTGATTTTGCTCAAACCTTGCAACTGAGCATACTGGTTTATTCTAGAGCAGCAGTACATCATAGAAAATGAACAGGAATTAGGATCCTTCAAAAAAAAAAAAATTTCTTCTACTTCTGTCCACAAAAAAAGGATGAAGAAATGTAGCATCTTCCAATTTACACCCCATGTGGCAGTCTTCCAAACCTCTTCCCATATGTTCCTAAGTGTCGAAAGCCCAAATGTTCCATATTTTGCTGCCAAATTCTCTGGCTCAATCCCAACAGCTCTTACAATACAGTTGGGTATTGTTTAGTGAAAAAAATAAATCACCTCAGATTGATAATTAAAAATATATTTGATCATCAGATAGATATGAATGGCCAAGGGGTGCTGTGCTGAATGAATCATTCATGCTCACGGATTTCAAAGCAGCAGAAGGATATCTTTCTGATGTTACTGAAGTTGCCCCAGAAATCCTTGTTTGCTGCAGAACATGTTACTGAAGAGATTTGAAACTGGGGGCAGAGATGGAGGCAGCTGAGCCATGGCAGAGAGCTATACTGCCGGGGTGCAGTCTGGGGTACGTGTCTGTACTGGACTGCAGAGGGAGGTTTTGGACTCAGGCAGACATTGCTGGATTGGTTTCACCCCTGCCTCATTTCAGACTGAGCCCCACAAAAATCAAAGGCTGGGAGTTTATCCTTGTTTTAAACCAAAGCGTAGATGCTCCTGTAATCCTATCCCTGCAGGTTCTGAGGTGCTGGGCACAGGTCTCGGGATGGGACTGAGGACACAGGCGTTGCTCAGCATGTCTCATACACTTTTCACAGCACAGGAGGGGAGGAGATGCTTTGTGCTCTCTGGCTCAGGTCCTGAATGCTGCAGCCTTCCCTCTGCTGTCCTTTTCCTCAAAACCTCCCCAAGTCTGGGAATGATGGATTTTCATGCAGATATCTACATCCAGGAGCTGAGAGTCTCCTCTTCTGCCTGAAAGGGTAGCATCTCCAAACCTCATATTTCCATTTTAAAAGCTACTGTAACTCCAGAGAAGATTTAGTAATGTGCTAGGAAAAGTCAACAAGTAAAAATAATATACACATGCTGGTATCAAAGCATAGTACTGTGAACTGGAAGGTTCCTATGTGTTCAGGAAGCCCCACCAACAGATCTGTAACAGGAATCTGAACTGACATTATCAGCCTACAGCAACTGCAGATGCTCGTGACTCCAAAGCTCAAACAAAACCACAGATACCTTTGCTACATGAGAATCAGTGACTGTGGCCAAGATATAATAGATATCTTGAGTTGGAGGAAACAGGATGAGGGTTGGGGTGTGAACTCTCGGATACTGTAACTCGGGACATTCTATGATTCTATGATTTTGATGTTATTACCAGCACATGCTGCTAACTTACAAAAAGATCAAACGAAGGGTGTTAAAAGGCCTTGAGGATTGAAGATGTCCATTTCTAAAGCACGAGGCTCTGGAAACAATCCTCTGTTGTCCTGAGATACAGCATTGTCATCTTATATAGGAAATACTTTTGCCTCTGGATGCTTTGTCCCCTTTTTCACTGCAGTGCTCCTCATTTGACATTGCCTTTCTCAAAGAGTACTTCTGGGTTAATCATTACATGCATTAATTCAGCCTAAGAGAAAAACCAGTGAGTGTGTTTTCCTGCACTAGAAGGTATAAAGTAAATTGTAGCAGATACTGTAAAAATTAAATAACTGGGAGGGAACAATTATGAGCCACATGTAAACTGTAATGAATGTGGTGCTTAGTACAGAATAAGCCACATGTGAACTCATGGTATTAGGGTGCAACACGGAGCACAATTGAGCCTTAACTTTGATGGCCACTTGGTGCTACCACAGTATATATACAGGAGAACACTCCCAGGAGTGAGGAGTGTATTTGGTATAAGGTTTCTGTAAGACCTGAAGATACTGCCCAACACCTACACCAGGATGGCAGAGTATCTGCTAGAATTCTCTTGTTGTCCCAAACCGTAATGCTTACTTTTTCTCCAATATGCATTTGGCACCGAGGTTATTCTTTATTTTCTCTAGTACTACTCCTGATTTACATCAGTGTGAGCAAAAGCAGAATCAGGCCTCCAGTTAAATAACTAATGCAGCTGTTTTGCTGAACCAGCTTCCTGGCTGGGAATGAATCCAGTCAGCTGTGGATAACAAACCCCAGTAATAGAGATTTCAAAGATTTCATACATTAATTTTTTTCTTAATATTTGCAGAGTTACTTTTCTTACAAAATGTGTTAGGCAGATGTTAGGAAGTAATTACTGTACATGAATCAGAAAGAAAATGCACGTCTTATACTGAACATGTGTGAGTGGACTGAGTAAAGAAACCAAAGATAAACCAGAAAAAAAAGCTAAAATGTATCTGAGCAGAATCTGCCAGAATTTACCATGGGGTTATAAGGAAGAAACAGCACCAGGCAAGCTCTTCTTATGAGCCACACATTCATTGTATATCCAAAACAACAAGCCTGCTACCTTTTCTAGCATCAGCAGAATTACACGCACCATTCATTAGTAGAAGATGAAGTTAGACCTGGCTGCGCAGGTACATCAACATCTAAGAGCCTTTCAGGCAACCACATCAGTAACCAATACGGTGGACAGAACAAAAACATTGCTACATACACTCTCACGTTCAAATATCCCAAAGTATCCTTAGATCACGGCACACGTAGATATAAGTAGGACTGATCATACGAGTTAAAAGTCTTGCCTCCGGGTACAGAATTACTGTAATTTTTATATATAAATACAACCAATCTTCAAATGACGGGGATCCAGGAAATTAGGGTAGAAAGCAAAATTGGAGGGAAAATTTTGCCCTGAAGAATATGGTTATTCAGGCTGTGGGTTTGTCCAGGGCACAATATTCCCTATACTGCAAATCTGCATAATCTTTAACAATGGAAAAAGTTACTGCTTCAGTTGTTCACAATGCTCTGATGGATAGATGTCGAGATGAGATTGGTGTTAGCAATGGTATAACTGGGAAATCAAAATCAGGACCATTAAGAATGGATTTTGCCCTCAGCTTGCCTCCAGCATCAAGCCCTACTTTGATTCCCCCGTCAAAAATTTTATCCTTCTTTTCTAAAGTCCTTTGAAATCTCAGGTTCAAAGTACTAAATTAGAGTTAAATAATATATCTCAGTAACTAATAATAAAAATACTGTGTGTCTTTTATGGCATTTTCCATCACTAGCAGTTAATGCACTTCATAGACCAGGCTGGTATAATTACCTTTACGTTGCAGTGTGGCTGGACCAAATGAGGCCAAGTACGGAAATGATTCACCTGTACCACGAAAGCTCCCTTAAGACGCCTTTTAGGAGCATAAAGCAGACCTCCAGATTGTGCTGATTTTCACATATAAAATCAATTTAGTTCAAAAAATAAATTGCACATCAGTAACTATGGCCCTCTCAAATTCCATCCCAGTGTTTATGAACCTATAAAAATTATAAAAAGAAATGTTACAAAAGAAGCCTTTACAATTACAAACCAGCCAGGACGTTTAATATTTCAAGTCTAAATTACAAGATAAAACCTCATTTTGAGAAATGCTATGAAAGCATCAGGGTTGGGCGCATTCTAGAACAGTATTTGTCATAAAAAAGAGCTTGAACATTTGGGTTGCCAAGGCAGAAACAAGCACCACAGACACATTTTACCCTTATGGGGATTCATCAAGGTTGTGCAGTGCAGCTGTTGCCTTAGTAAAAGAAAGTATCGGCCCCTGGCTGGAAGAAACAGAAACATAATTATGTTATGATGAGCTGGAAAACATGCAAAGAAAAATTGGAATGCAAAGCATGATAAATGATGCTTTGTCAATTGCAAAGCAGCAAGAAAACCAGGCGGCACAATAATAACTCTTCTCCAGTCAATGCTTCCAGTTTGGCTACCAAAATAAAGCACCACTCTAACCACGACAGAATAGCTGTATCTTTTGGCTGTATTATTTAGTCCTGATACAATGATGCTGGGTTTGTAAAGTGGATTATGCAGTCATCCTCAGTGACAGAAACGAGAATAGGAATGGTCAGGTACTGCTCAAAATTGAGACCATAATTCCATCCAGAAAGAACTGAGAATGTTGTCTTATTCTGATTTTTATGCATATTAAAATTCAAAGCTTAGAACCTTTTCCTTTATGATGCTTTTTAATTACATTTTCTGCCATAAAACCTGTTTCTACAGAGGTGACCAACATTTTATCAATAGTAATATGGCTGCATGCAGTCATATTGCAGTAAAATAAGAAATGCCATCCCGTAACAGACTCGTTAATCTGTCTGTTCTCACAGTGACAAGGACAGGATTTCCCTTCAAGTGCTGTAGCAATGTGCTTGTCCAGGGTATAAACCGCTGAAGTTTATTCTCGTGATGTGAATGAAGGAAAATTGGACTAATTATAAACCAGCACAGGAAACTTTCATTTAGAAACCAATACTGGGCCGTGGAGATAAAAAGGGACAAATGTTTAGAGAAAACCTTCTCATAATAAAGAGCAAAATTATTTTTAAAATAATAATAATTCGGGAGGAAGGGGAATTTGGTAGGGCTAACGTCCACACGCTGCCAGGGCACAGAGAAGCTGTGGCTGTGCCCTCTAGTGCCCGAGACCTGCATCACTTAACTGCAACTTCAGTAAACCAGGGGCTTGCGCACCTGAGAGCATCCTCCAGCGAGCTGTTTTCTGCAGCACCCGTTGCGGATCAGCTCCCTTGGTGGGACACTGCTAAGGTTACACAATTCCAGACTTCTATAAAAATCATATTTTTTCCCAAGGCAGAGTTAGTCTCGAGCAAGAAGATTGCTAGAATAACTCTATCAACTTCCCCTCTACAGACAAAACTTTAGGGCAGAATCTCCACCTTTAGTTTTGAATTTCTTACCTCTGGAGGATGCCTTTTATATATTTCACACTAAGAATGCCTCAGAATCTGGTATTAATATTCTTTTTAATTAAAAAACCCAAATGAGCTCCCAAATAAAACGTGTACTACTTCTGTAATTAAAAACAACCAGCTCTCAAATTAGCATCTATGTAGGATGGGTCATCTTCTGTACATCAGTTTAAAGGTCTGAAACCTATATTCAAAGAGTGTATTTTCAAGCGTGTATTTTTGGTCCTATCAAATAAGGAGCAGAGGCAAGATAGTAATCACTTCACTCATACAGCTACTGTTTGTAGTCACAGCTTTGTGAGCGACTTCTAGTGACAGCATGATTTGCTGAATTTTTATTACCTACAAAAAATTAGGACTATTTTTACCACTAATTGTTTTCATTTACATGGTAAAAATACTTTATTACATGACTGTAGTTTGCACGTAGGGGTATTAAACCACTGGTAGCTTAATTTAATAATTCTATTCCCACTGATTAGGGAAAGTGAAATTACTGATGGGCAACAAATCAGTGGAAGCCTGCAAACAATTTAAGTCATACTCAGATATCCCTGCGCTAACCCTTCAACCTTTCTCCATTTCACTTGGCAATAATTTGTGAAGAGGTACATGAGACTGCAGAATTGCAGACCAGTGCCAAGCTAGTTATAATTTCTCCTGATATTGTTAAGCTTAACTTGATCAATAAAATCTTGTCCTTTAACATTTTCTTCCTCAATCCACTTTGCCTGACATCAAGTTGATTTTTTGGCTGCAAAGCATTAAAATAGATATTTTACAGGAAAACGAAAGCAGTTTATCCCAGCCCCACTCCTGTCTCATCCCCATTCATGTCTTATTCAGGAATACCAACAGATGAGCAAAGGCAGACTACACAAATAAGTAAAGCTGAATGCCTGGACTCTGGCTAGGGATAAATAAAAAAAATATCCAAAGAGAAGGGCAAATCCAAAATAATGACTCCAAACTGACAGCTTTAGTGGCATTGGTTTATTTGCTTTTCTCTTGATTTTTCCTCTTCATGTTTCATCTCCCACTGTTTCCCATGTGCTCTTTTGCTTGCGCTGTCTGTTGCTCTCTCCAGCTGCTCCCTGACTACTGTAACTTCAAGCATTTTTCTGTTGGAGCAGATTCTTCCATAACCACATACTTCTTAAGTGTTTTTATTATTGCGTCCTCTTTCTCTATTATTTGTTCCTCCTTCTTGTCAGCAAAAGTTCTCTTTGTGTCCTGGTGAGCAGAATTCCAACTGGTTTAGCACCCATACCCAACCAAATCCACTCCTCAAATGAAAATACTCCTTTGCAATTTAAGAGCGTGGTATCGTCAACTAGAGCAGAAGGATCTCATATTGTCTATTTACCATTGCATGCCAACAGGATATGTTCCATTAAAAATGCATTTTGTGAATGAAAACCTAATGACAAAGAAAATCCTAACTCATTCCCTTACCCCACCATCAGAATTACACACCAGCCTGCCATGCTGCCTCCCACCATCCTACTCTCTCCCTTCTTTTCTCTCTAGCCCATTCTCTCTCTCCCCTTGCTATGATAACAAGTTTTCATTATATGTGTTTTCTCTATCATTTCAGCAATTGATTATTTTCCTAAAATTTACCTTATTTGAGGGCGAATTCCTTTTCTCTGTACTCCTGTGGGTATCTTGGGAGTCAATGGAAGCGCTTAAACTAAGCAGGGTTCGGCATTTAATAAAGCAAACACCTTTCCCTACAAGGCTTACGCAATTACTGAGTTAGCATAAAGATTCACCAAGTGTATTTCTGTTTTTCATTAAGAAGTTGATTTAGCTTAAACTGTATTTTCAAAATGCATTTCACTCCACAGAGACAAGAGAAGATGCTATAGTCTCATAAATGCTGCATGCTCAGACACCCCTTTGATTTCTTACAGGGAGTTAGCATGCAATAATTGCTCTGCTAAAGCACTGTATATTGTTTGAATATCAGCTAGGTGAATGCTTCAGGCCCAATCCAGTTTTCTCAGGTGGCTTTTCATTCACAGCTTAAACTCCATAAAATGATAGGGTACCTAGTCAGCAGTTGCTTCTCATTAATTTTTAAGATGTTATCACGAGATAGGGGAGGGTGTGCTGCCTGTGAGAAGAAATGTCCTCAAATTCCTGGGGGCTCAGGGAAGCTGGGGAGAAGGGAAGGAGGGGTCGGCTGATCCTCCGCTCCTGTGCAATGGTGAGAATCCAGGCCTGGCAGAGAGTGTAGGTCAGACCAGCGTCCTGCTGCCTCCAATATTAGCTACACGGAGGTTAACGGGCTATCAAGGGAATCATATATCTGGATTGACCAGGGCAGGCTCTCAAAGACAGGACCTCGCCCTCGTGTCCCAGCAAAGGTCATTTTCTTTGGGATGCTATTTTTATCCTGAATTTTAGAAAAAGATTTTTTTTCCTTGTCTCCCCCCACTCCTCTGTGGCCCTGGGAACTCAGATATTCCCAGCACCAAGGCAGGAGAGGAGCCTGCTCCTGGCATCAGGTTTCATGGATGGCTGTAGGGAAGCAGTAAAGCATTCCTGGCAGATAAACTGGTGAGCAGGGGAAGAGGCTTCTTTGCTTCTTTCTTTTCTTCTTAATCCAGTTATTATCTGATCTGTATCCTTTAAATAAATATATATGCCCTTGCTTCTTCCAACTCTGAAGCTGGTTTGTGATAGCTCTTTAATTCCACCCATCTGCGCTTAGGCAGTAGCTGGCATAGCAAATTGTACACCTCCAAGTACAGCTCCCAGGGCTCTGGTTAAGAACGCATCTGACCTAAATCTCACTCATTATAAACAACCATAAATGTTGGTTTGAGGTGTTTTTCTAAACAACAGCAGTTGCCGGAATATGTAATTTTGCTTTTGACATTTATAACTAACCCCCCTCCCCCAGGGCATTTAAGATAAATGGCACTGAAAGAGGAAAAAATCTGGTTTTGATTTCCTTTTTATTTTTATATGGGTCATCTCTGAGGTTTTGCATTTATTGTTATTATTATTAGCATATATTTCTTCCCTTCCCTCAGCCTTTGTTCCCAGGTTTGGCCTCAGTGAGCACATTGCCTAGCTTTAAAAAATATTGTTAATAGCTGCCTCTTCCTAAAAAAGCCTGAGACCTCTAAGTCTATGTAGGCACGTAAAAGTTAAAGTTTATAGTATTACCCTGATGAAAGGTAAAAGGCCTGAATCTGTGCCCTTAATATAAACAATTTAAAAGTGCTCAATAAATGCTAAGCACTTACTACCAGTATTAAATGGCAAAGCTCAGTACTGGGATGCCTTAGAGCTGGGAAGCTATTTTAACTTTGGGGAACCTTGCTGCAACAATTGTTATAAGCAAGTATCACATACCATCAAAGAGATCTCAAATTGCAGAGTTGCGACATGTATTGGATGTAATCTATGGTGATTAGGTGCACTATTAGATTATGTGTGTATAGATTATATAGTGTATTTATAAATTGCCTTTACCGTGAATGAGGGTGCAAAGGAAGGGGCTTGGGTGCTCCTCACAGCTGAAACTCATACTCAATTAGTACCTGAAAGACTCAGTCTCTCTGGCATGGCTTTGAAGGCTGAGGAGCCACACACCTAAATGCACACAGCAAAGTCTGGATTTGGAACTACCAAGCGCGGTTCAGACCGGGGAAGCCCAGAAGGCAGCAGGGCTTCATAGCCTCCCCTCCCTGAATTCAGGGTATAAAACCCGTCCACGCTGCCGGGGCGCCGCTCCCACGGCGAGAGCCCGGTATTTGGGCTCGCCGGGCTGCGGGCAGCGCTGCGGGGAGGCAGCCGGAGCCTCGGCCGCGGGGCC